>CM068296.1:82446037-82674074 GCA_034768395.1 Linum lewisii
CCAAACCGTTCGGTTGGGCGGGGATGTTACAAGTCTCCACAACTTCAAAAGATTTCGTCCCCGAAATCACAACCCAACTCGCTCTAGCAACGAATCCACAAATCACAGCATAACGCAGCATCACAAGGATCACATCACCTCCCGAAACTCCCTTTTAACGGCTCTAGCAACACACACCTTCTAAGGGCACTACTCCACACTACTTCAAACTTCTACCTAACAGACACGCACAACCGAACCTCAACGGCACTACTCACAACAAGAACACAACCAAAACACAATCAAACAAAACTCACTCAAGAGCACAACCACAACGCAAGAGCTCAACAAAGCACACTCACACCAACAAGAACTATGAAGCTAACACCTTCGACTAAAACTCACACCCTCAAGCACTCTACTCACTTAACCAAATTCTACAAGGCTCTACTCTTCTAACCAATTTCCCAACCTGCTACTACTTCCACTCTCAACTACTCCGCCACCCTCTTCACTACAGGAGGACACAAAACGTTTCAGTTGACCAATTTTCAGAAATCACATTTCATTTCAAATCACTTTCCTTTCAAATTCACAACACTTTGCTTTCAAAACTTCCACCCAATTCAAAACGATTTGAAAATCCCTGAAAAGTTGGTCCTGTGCCGGTGCTTCTTCCCTTCATCCTATGAGGTTAATTACTCCTCTAGAAGAAGAGACGAATCACCAACACAGCAGCAACTAACCAGGCTCTGATACCACTTGTAAACACCCATCCCAAACCGACCCGAGTTCACCGTGGTCGAACCGGTTTGAGTGCTACTTGAAGAACCAGCTTTAAAAGAAAAGAGTAAAACGCAGCGGAAACAGAAACAACTCTTAAATACAAGTTCAAAATGAAGGAGGCCTCCACTTAATAAAACCGTAATACAACTGAAATCCGAAATCCGATCACAACCGATCACAAAATCTCAAAACGATTACAATCTTCCAACCCAAAAGTGTCAACTGAAATCTAAATTTAAAACAATGGTCACTCCACAATAGCTTCCTAATTCTTCACTTCACCACTCCAACCTGCAACTCCTCCGAACTCAACCGAACACCTGAAAAGAGAAACTGGGGGGGGATCAGCTTCCTAATGAAACTGAGTGAACCCACTGGGTTTAACTATGCGCCGAACCTAGCCTAGAAGAGCGATTCCAAACTCTGCACACACAACAAGCAACGGAATCTGACACAGCCAGCTCATTTTAATTCCTAACATGATACTAGGCGATCACATAAGCTCAATATCAAATCAACCTCCACAATCCATGATAACAATAGTACACAAGAAATCAACATGCATAAGATCAACATCATACCAGAACTAGTTCTTCATAACAACAAAGATCCTCACTCCTACGGTTCACCATTGACTCACATATATACGATTTAGCATTGCTTCACAAACAAGCAGTTTAGCATCACAAGACAAGTTACCATCAAAGCACACACATGTATACCTCTTCATACACATTCGCACATTCACACATACGCTGCATTTCCTCTTTCAATTATCTAAGTGATCTCACAGGTGCACTCCCCAAATCAATACCCACAACTCATAATCTCGACCATATAACCCGAATCATCAATTCACAAATACAACGATATAACCAAGATCGTGAAGCACACAGATCAACCTTACATCACAATACATCTCAACTCCTTACTACAGCACTTCCACTCACACATCGACCACCACTCACATTGCACAGATTCACAATTACCTACAACGTCAATCATAGACCATTCAACCTCTAACTCACATCTCAGCATGACAACATGATTCACAACACATCACAAGGCAATTCACAAACACGTCCGAACACACATCATACAGAAAGCACACATGCATCTCAATTCCATTATCTATGTGAGTTCATTAGGCGCCATAAGGAGTTGTTCCCCCGCTACCCCGCCGGCCTTCACATCATCCAGACGCATCCTTTATGGATCCTTCCACGAAGGAGAATACATTTCGACGCATCCATATAGGATCCTTCCACGAAGGAGAACAACAACCGACCTTGGTAACCCAACCAAGGGATTCACCCCAGTGAATCGGACTCAACCTCAACCAGTATTTCGGGTGGGGTAACGTTGGCTCCTTCCAGTTCTATCATTTAAATTCCATTTAATGCGACCACAACAATCACACTCTAATGCAACCACAACAATCACACTCATCCGCAAAATAGTTCCATTCAACCACAAATTCATTTCACAATTCCGATTCCACTTCCCAATTCCAGTGCACAAATTACACATCACCAACCACAAATTCATTTCACAATTCCGATTCCACTTCCCAATTCCAGTGCACAAATTACACATCACCATGCCACATCACAAAACCACAACACAATCCCACATCATGATTCCACAACACAATTCCATGTTCTAGTTCCATGCACCAATTCTATGTTCCAATTCCATCATATAATTCTAGTCTAACCACAATCGACAATAAAGATACAATCATAGAAATTCATCGCATCCAACCCCATCCCATCTCACATTTCTAGATCAAATACATCAGCTATCATCTTATATCCCAATCCCCACATCACACATAGATCAGCACAATCATCATACGTCAATCACAAGACAGTTATTCAGTTTTAAATCTCATAGGTTCATGCAAGACCTAATTCTGTTCTAAGTCTATTCAACTCCTCACTCCCATTTCTAACCACCTAGTTAAACATATAATCACACTAGTCAACCACATATATAGACAAGTCGGTCATCCACTCAAACGAGTCAACTCAACACCACATAGCATCAATTTCATTCAGATCAACCATACAACACCAGTTCAGCTAGTTCATGCAATCACACCACCCAATTCCATTACTCAATTCCATTCACCAATTCCATTCACCAATTCCCTTAACCAATTCCATAAGTCAATTCCACGTATTCTATTGTCCAATTTCTTACCTACATTCCCTACCAATTCCAGTAGCCAGTTCTAAGTCATAAGTCTACCACCCTAAACACATTAACAACCATCTTCTCACACGACATCAATTCTACCTAAAGGCACGTTGCATAATTCATACATCAACACCTAGCATCATCCAATCCCAACATCACATAAACCAACACAATCCAAATCAATCAGTAATCCCACATCACACATAACCACACATCACAAGACACTCACCGCCTCCCACGGCACAAACAGTTTAAGGGTAAACGGCTAGCTCACCGGCCACCCCCACCTGCAAGTACAGGGGAAGCCATGTCATGAGTCGTAGGGTTACCCTCCTGTACGTCCTTCATTGGACGACCCCACATTGGTGGAACCATCCACCTGTTCATCAATTAAGGGCGACCCCACATTGGCAGGACCACCTCCTGCAACCACAAACTGACAATAGCATAATATACACAATTCTCATGTTCACAGACCCGTCCCTCCTATCACTCTTTACTAGTTTCGATCAATTTATCATCCATGTTAATCAATTCCCCCAATCAAAATCATCACAAACAGCCATCAATCATAAACACATCCATCAATTAACAAACATCCAACAATCATCAAACATCATATTTCACAGAACAATCAATTGCAGAACAGTTTTCCCCTTTTACTCTCTTTCAATTTCATGCAAGGCCCTACATTTTTCTAGGTCTGAATTGTAACTCCTCACACCGACCAGTCTACCTATCATACGCTAAAACCCTCACCTGACAAGAAGACGAGGCTCTAAAACTCTTCTAGAAACCCGAACAGCCAAGCTCTCAGACACCAAAAACGTAGCTATTCTCCTCTTCACCGACAGCAGCTTACTCCGAAATATCTAGAACCTCTAGGTGCGATCTCTTCCTCTCATTACCACGAACTCATAGCAACAAACGGATCGCCAATCGGAGCTCTACAACTCCCGGAATCGAGGTTTGAAGTTTTTGGAGATTTCTGGCTCAGTCCTAAAAACGTAGCTCTTCCTTCTTCTACTGACAGCACCTCGATTCGAAATACCCAGAACCACAAATAGAGATCTCTTCCTCTCGTCACCACGAACCCGTATCAACAAACGGATCGCCAATCGGAGCTCTACAACTCCCGGAATCAAGGATTGAAGCTAAAGGGTTTTTGGCTTCTTCAAATACGGGTTTTGGGGAAAGAGAAAGAAGGGGAAGTTATGAATTTCCGTGTAAAATCAGCCTTTTATAGTCTGACCATGATACACGGCGTGTATCATGATACACGGCGTGTATTGTAATACACGGCCGTGTATCGTGGTCTGCCCACATTGACAATTTTTCACGTACTCTCTTGTATACTCGACCGACTCAACTATGAACGTCCCGAACTTCGATGGAACCTCAAGAACATTGTTTCCAATGTCTAAACCATCCAAACTCAAGTTCCAAACCGTTCGGTTGGGCGGGGATGTTACAGAGTATTTCTTCGATATCTTACATGAACACTTAACAGCAATTAATATTTTTAATGTAGTTGATTAGCTAAGTTACACAAACTAGTTTTTGCTTTGTATTTCCATCATTTGGCTCTTAAAATAGGAATACTAATGGCAATATAATTTTATTAATTCGTTCATTTATTCACTTATATATAGTGGTTGTTTCGGTATGTTTAGTGACTACATTTTATTGTTAGTTCTATGATTTGAAGTTGCGACTAGAGAGTTTACTGTCCTCTAACTTTAGTATAAAAAGGTTTTAGTTGGTATTGTGTATATACTCTTACGAGTTTAATTTAGTGAATGTTTTTAGTATCAGTATGATCTTTCTATAAGTTTGGTTATCATCAATGGTTTTTCTTTGAATTTGTTTAATTTAGAGATTTGTCCATGCGAAAAGTCAACTTTCAAGAATATTGCACAGTTTGGTAAAGATAGAATATAAAGAAACATGACAAATATTACATTTATGCTAATTTTGACAATATTTTGATGAGTTACGTCTATAACGCAGTGGGCAATGTCAATAATAGTAACCCTATTATAGAAAGGATTGTTGCTCGCACTCTCACATCAAGATCAGCTGCTGAATTTGCTACACTTACAAGTCCAACTGTTTTAATTGATTTTTTTTTTTTGTATATCACATTACTATGGTTTCTAAAGAGTGGTGCAATACTTTGCTTTCCTACAGCACCCCTTGAGATAATGGGGTTACCAATAATTGGTAACCCCCATATATTAAGAACATCTCTTAACCTGAAATATAATCTACGATCGCCTAATTTAAAACAACGATCACTCCTATCATACATCATAACTATACTTTTTACCAATTCATTGGGTACAGTAGGTGGATGTTGAATACTTTTAACAATATTTTTCATATTCTTAAACCCGCTATTTTGGAGTGCCGCCACAACATCATCTTGCACATCCTTAAGGTTCCACAGTTTATGAAGGCCCATTATGACGCGATCCCGGCCACCAAGGCCGGCATGGACACGCCACCACGGGCGCCAGGCCCGAGACTCCCCATGTTAACATGGGATGGCGGAACAGGTGATGAGAACCATAGAGGATTTCCCGTGCTGGAAGGGAAATCCCCCATACTCGGAGCCCCAGCATCAAGCCCCAAGGCTGATGCCGAGCATGCCCTAGCACTTATGCTAGGCCGAGAGTACACCAGCACCACCCCCGGAGCCGGGAAGAGCCCAAGCCAGGAGCCAGAAGATGCACCTGGGAGGATGCTGATCCTCAACCAAGCACCAAGGCCAGATACTACTCCAGCCAGAGTCAGGCTAATGACCCTCCAGGAGCTGATGTTGACGTCGAGCCCCGACCCGGACCCCAGGCCGAGCCTAGCACCCAGCCTAGGCCCCATGCCAAATGCCACGAGCTCTAGACCGACACCAGACCCTAAAAATATCCCTAAGGTACCATGGGAAGAAGGCTCGAAGCAGAACTCAAAAGGCCTAAACAGATTTGAGGAAGGCCCCAAGCTAAGCCTGCCACAGGCACAGGGCCCATGCCAGCGCCCGTAAGAGGAGCACTTTTGTCCTATCCAACAATTGACCCGTGCCTTTTGGGATTTTCCAAAGGCACTGGAATCCTTATGACCCCAGGATTAATCTTCAACAAACGGAGCTCAATTTGGATAAGTATCGAAGAACATAGAGCTAGGCCAAGTCCTAGTAGAGCATGGATGGAGCCTTCAAAAGCAAGACTCGGATGCTGATCCGAGAAGCCAATGCTAGGAGCCACGATTAGGCCACCACCTGAGCCTGATCCAATGAAGGATGGGTGACCATTCATGATACGGGAAATGAAGAGGAGATTCCAAATACATCCAAGCAAGAAATCCTAATCAAGCTAGGATTTCCCTGTTTTGGACAGATTCCTAGTCTGACAAGGATTGACAAATATGGGCTACTTGGAGGCAGAATTTGGGCTGATTCCCAACATGAAAGTTGTAGCCCATGAAGTCTACTATTGATCTACAAAAGGGATTAATTTTCCGAATTTATTTGCTATTTATTTGGCTGAATCTTTTAGAACCCGTTTAGCTGTTTTTAGGAATTTCCAGCTTTTCCTTTTTAGTGTTTTTTGTTTAGGAATGACTCTTTTCCTTGGAGGAATAGAGTTCCAAATTGCAGTCCTTTTTAGGACTCTTTTTGTATTTCTTTATTAGTTTGATAGTTAGTTTCATAGGAGGAAAATGAGAGCATGTTCTCCCTTCCTCACCTATAAATAGAGGCCTATACGCCTCATTGTAAGACACAACTTTTGATTAATAAACTTCTTAAACTTTGGTTTTATTCTTAGCATGGAATTGCTACTCTCTTCTCAACTTTCATGGAATTGATCATCGTTTAGATGGTATTATAGACAGAAGCATCCATCTTCTATAGTGGAGCCATTCGACCGGACATTTAGGGTTCCCGGCTATATACAGCCGACGGGTCCAAGTACTTCCCGCCAGGTTTCATAGGTGATCACTAGAGCCGATTCTCAAAACTAGCGGTGGCTAGGGTCTCGGAGCAGCCAAGCCAAGGTTCATCACCCACGGAGGTGATCGGGTCAAGGACAGCCGACTCACGAGGTTCACATCAGTTTTGGTATCAGAGCCTAGGTTCAACACTAGGATCGCATCTATCCCAGTCTTCAGGTTTGAAACCGTGGATTCATATCCCTTTTATTTTTCGTTCAAGTATTCTAGAAATCATCTTTGAAAACTTCATCTAATTCTTTCTTGTTCGAGTTGTTTGTAAGGCAAGAAAAAGCTGGTGGAGTTCAAGCTATCAAAAAAAAATACACAAAAGAAGAGTAGAAAAAAAGAAAACAAAGAGTATGGCCACTCTTGCCAAGCTTTTTTTCGTTGTAAGCTTGTTCTTAAGAAGAGGGGATAGAGAAAATAGAAAATAGAAAATTCTATTAGCTTTCATTGCCTAGGGTTTTGTGAACCGAACCCTAATATCTATCGGTTGAAAGAGTTGGAGGCCCTTTGTGTGTTGTTGATGTGACTTTAATTAGTGCATTTTAAGCTTATGAATGACCTTTGAAATGCCCGTGTTTGATTCTTAAATGCCGTGCTTAATGTGTTTTTATCGGAGTTTTGTGCTAAGTGCTATTCTGTTGCCCGGTTGCCACTTTGAGGCCAATTCCATGTCTATTGGAGGTGTTTTCTTTGTATTTTCAGGTCTTGTCATTATAGTACTGGTGACAAGGAGCACGTAGGATCAAACGAGAGGTCAATCACAGCTAGGACGGAGGAGATATGGACGTGGCAAGATCGAGCTTTCTGCAGAGTGCAGGGGTGCACGCCGTGCAGATGTGCACGCCGTGCATGATGCACGCCGTGCACCGTGCACGGTTTGGTGCACGGGCTGTCCAGGAGGCTCCGAAGAAGATTCAGCTCCAAGGTGCACGCCGTGCAGCCTTGCACGCCGTGCACCCTGCACGCCGTGCATAGGTGCACGCCGTGCACTGTCCCCTGCACTATATATATTCTTGTTTTTGGCCATTTTGAGCAATTATTGGATATCTCTTGAACCCCAAACACATTTCCACGAACCCTCAAACCCTAGAACACGTTTTTGGAGCAATTTGAAGCCATTGGAGCTAGGATTGAAGCCAACAAACCTTGGGAGAAGTGCTTACAAGTGGAGAAGTGAAGATCATCTCAAGGATTCATCCATGGTGTTCTTGGTGACCATTCTTCCTTCTCTTCTCTTTACTCCCTTGGCCATGTGTGGCTGAGTTTCTAGGGTTCATCTTGGATGGGTAGATTAGTTGTGCTATGATAGAGGAATGATTGTATAGAACTTGCCATGATTGATCTTGGTTGTATGAGGATGATTCCTAGACTTGTTCTTAATGCCATTTTATGCCATGTTTGCTTGATTTGGTCCATTCATTGTGATTTGATGCATGAGAGTGCTTGGATTGCATAGATTGTAGGTCTAGGGATTGAAGTGAGTGTGTTCTAAGAGATTAGATCATCTTATTTCAACCATTTTCACTTGATTTCTCTCTTGGGCATTTTATCGAACACTTGGTGTGCATGTGGATTTTCATTCAATTGAGTTTGAAAAGGCCTTTTGGTGAATCTCTTAGTGTTAGGGCATTGATATGAGAGTGTTGTGCCTAGCCTTGTGGTCATAGAGTCTTAAGAGAGGGTCTTGTGTCTTGGCATTTCATCAAACACTTAGAATGCATCTTTTTTTTTCACTTAGCTTGAGAGCGAGAGCCTAAGTTGAGTGGTATTGGGATAGGGATTAGGTGCTACGAGAGTGCATCGAGTCTATAAAAGTGAAATGCATGGTCATCCGAATGCAAACTCGATCTTGATTGACTTGTTTGATTCAATTAGTCATCTTGAGCATGATGAAACTACCCACCAAGAGAGCCCCTTTGCCTTTGATTTGCACCACTTTATTTCTCTTTCTTTATTTAGTTTCCTTTAAGTTTTTAATTCCTTTTCAAACCAAAACTCCTTTCAAATGAATAGACCGTCTACGAGGAATGTGAGTAGAGGCCATTGAGAGAACCCCGTGGAATACGACCTTGGTAAAACCCGATTTTATCAGTTGTTATTTTGCTAACCATGACAGAGGCGAAGCTAGCATTGTTGGAGGCCACTCTGCCCTCCATATCACATATATTGGCCCAGATGAGAGCCATGGTCGAAAGAATGGAGAGAGAAGAAGAAGCTTGTGGCGCCAGAACTAGGCCAGCATCGGGCCAGAACTAGGCCAGCATCAGGCCAGCCCCGGGCCAGCATCAGGCCAGCCCGGGCCAGCATCAGGCCAGCATCAAGCCTGCCCCTAACCAGCATCAGGCCTACCGCGAACCAGCATCAGGCCTACCCCGGACCAACATCAGGTCTGCCCCGGACCAGCATTAGGCCAGCATCGGGCCAGCCCCGAGCCAGCACCAGTGCAACCACCAGCTCAGCACCCAGCGCTATCACCAACGCCCAACGCCCGCCCAGCACCCAACGCCATCGCACAGCGCTAGCACCAGCGCCAGCACCGGCCCAGCGCCTGCACCAGCTCAGCGCCAGCACCAGCGCCCCGCGCCCGACCAGCACCCAGTGCCCGACCAGCGCCCCGCGCCCA
This sequence comes from Linum lewisii, assembly GCA_034768395.1. Lineage (NCBI taxonomy): Eukaryota > Viridiplantae > Streptophyta > Magnoliopsida > Malpighiales > Linaceae > Linum > Linum lewisii. Next base: position 82,455,621 of record CM068296.1, read on the forward strand.
GCGCCCGAGGAGCACCTGACGTCCGACCGGCGCTCAGCGCCCGACCGGAGCCTAGCGCCCGATCACTTGGAGTGTCCCGATCATCCCGGAGCACCCGTACCAGTTCCGGTACGGCCCAAGACCCAAGCAGCGGCAACGAAATATCAGGTCAAGTCCTCCACGCCCTAATCATTATTATTAAATTTTTTAAAGGATCATCAGGTACGGATTCAAGGACGAATCCTTTTCAAGAAGAGGGGAATGACGTGATCTGGCCACCAAGGCCGGCGTGGACACGCCACCACGAGCACCAGGCCCGAGACTCCCCATGTTAACATGGGATGGCAGAACAGGTGATGAGAACTAGAGATGATTTTCCGTGCTGGAAGGGAAATCCCCCATACTCGAAGCCCCAAAATCAAGCCCCAAGGCTGATGCCGAGCATGCCCTAGCACTTATGCCAGGCCGAGAGTACATCGGCCCCAGACCTACACCAGCACCACCCCCGGAGCCTAGAAAAGCCCAAGCCCCGGAGCCAGAAGATGCACCTGGGAGGATGCTGATCCTCAGCCAGGCACCAAGGCCAGCTCCTACCCCAGCCAGAGTCAGGCTAATGACTCTCCAGGAGCTGATGTTGACGCTGAGCCCCGACCCAGACCCCGGGCCGAGCCTAGCACCCAGCCTAGGCCCCATGCCAAATGCCACGAGCTCTGGACCAACACCAGACCTTAAAATCATCCCTAAGGTATCCTGGGAAGAAGGCTCGAAGCAGAACTCAAAAGGCCTGGACAGATTTGAAGAAGGACCCAAGCTAAGCCTACCACAGGCACAGGGCCCATGCCAGCGCCCGTCAGAGGAGCACTTTTGTCCCATCCAACAATTGACTCGTGACTTTTGGGATTTTCCAAAGGCACTGGAATCCTTATGGCCCCAGGATTACTCTTCAACAAACGGAGCTCAATTTGGAGAAGTATCGAAGGAGATATAGCTAGGCCAAGTCCCAGTAGAGCATGGATGAAGCCTTCAAAAGCAAGACTCGGATGCTGATCCGAGAAAGCCAATGCTAGGAGCCACGATCAGGCCACCACCTGAGCCTGATAGAATGAAGGATGGCTGACCATTCATGATACGGGAAATGAAGAGGAGATGTCAAATACATCCAAGCAAGTAATCCTAATCAAGCTAGGATTTCCCGGTTTTGGACAGATTCCTAGTCTGACAAGGATTGACGAATATGGGCTACTTGGAGGCAGAATTTGGGCTGATGCCCAACATGAAAGTTGTAGCCCATGAAGTCTACTAGGGATATGCAAAAGGGCTTAAGTTTCCGAATTTATTTGCTATTTATTTGGCTGAATCTCCCAGAACCCGTTTAGCTGTTTTTTAGGAATTTCCAGCTTTTCCTTTTTATGTGTTTTTGGTTTAGGAAGGACTTTTTTCCTTGGAGGAATAGAGTTCCGAATTTCAGTCCTTTTTATGACTCTTTTTGTATTTCTTTATTAGTTTAATAGTTAGTTTCGTAGGAGGAAAATGAGATCATGTTCTCCCTTCCTCACCTATAAATAGAGGCCTATACGCCTCATTGTAAGACACAACTTTGATTAATAAACTTCTTAAACTTCGATTTTATCTCTAGCATGGAATTGCTATTCTCTTCTCGACTTTCATGGAATTGATCGTTGTTTAGATGGTATTATCGACAGAAGCATCCATCTTCTGTAGTGGAGCCATTCGACCGGACACTAAGGGTTCCCGGCTATATACAGTCGACGGGTCCAAGTACTTCCCGCCAGGTTTCATAGGTGATCACTAGAGCCGATTCTCAAGACTAGCTGTGGCTAGGGTATCGGAGCAGTCAAACCAAGGTTCATCACCCACGGAGGTGATCGAGTCAAAGACAGCCGACTCACGACGTTCACATCACATTATGAACTGCAAATTTGAGAAAAACAAGATAAGGCAGAAGAGCATATTGGTCTAGGTAGCATAGGGTTTGGAAATGAGGGAAGTACATGTTAGGGTTTGGAAATGAGGGAAGTACCTGTTGAGAAGCAGAGCGAAGGCCGACAAGGAGCAATGAATCGATGCAGAGCGACTCTGTTCAGAGGTTTAGGTAATCTGACGTCAAGAGAATGAATTGTTGCAGGGCGACTCTGTTCAGAGGTTTAGGTAATCCGACGTTGAGAGAAAAATTGTTGTAGAGCGACTTATCCGACGTCGCATTATATAAAATACTTTAGTAGTCACCTAAGTATGGATATTATGTCATTTCGGTCACTTAAGTTTAAATTGAGTTAACTCGGTAACTTAAGTTCATAGATTGAGTCAATTCGGTCACTTTGACCAATTTCTTTATAATTTATGATAAAAATGACACGTTAAGGTGTTATATCATCAAAAAAATTTGTAAATATGAGCTAATAAAATAGACTAAAGGAGATTAAACATGAATCCATGGGAGTCTTAACAAGAGTAAGACAAAAACAGGTTATTTCAAAACGCCAAGTTTATCGAAATATTATCCACTTGAATGAGAGACAGATTAAATGAACAATGTATATTAAAGAACTTAAGGATCATCCGAAATTCAAATTAAGAACTAACAACTAATAGTATGAATCACAGAACATTGATATAAAACCCTAGAAATTCTAATTTTGCAAGTGTTAGTCCCGGAGAAGAAAATACTGAAGCAGATCATGTTGTGACGTAAATGGAGATCTGGTTACGCAAAAAGGTATTATCGAGAGATCTAGTTACTTGGTGGTTACGCAAAAGCAATGCTAATATTATAAGTCACCTTAGATTCTACCGCAAGTTACACACATCATGCTTGTAACTAGGGTTGTTGACGAGCCAAGCCGCTCGTAAGCGGCTCGGAGCTCGACTCAGTAAAATGGCTAAATAGCTCGCTCGAAACTCGACTCGTTTGTAAATGAGCTGGCTCGATAGTGAATGAGCCGAGTCCGAGCTTACTCTGGCTCAGCTCGGTAGGCTCTTGAGCTGGCTCGGCTCGTTTACGACTCGCTAGCTGGCTCGAATAATATAGCTCACGAGCTGGCCCGTGAAATGCTCGATTAAGAGCTCGTGAACCATCTCGATTATGGGCTCAATCATTTTTAGAGTTACTAATTAGGGTTTGGAATACCGATTTAAGGTTTAGGCTATAGACATTAAGGTTAATAAGGTTTTCTGGTGTAAGAGTGACGATTCAAGGTTTAAACTCAACGAAAAATTAATCAGAGAGGATCTTACCCGAATCTATAACCAATTGTACTTTTTTTATTATAAAAAAATAACAAATTTAGCCACCTATTTAACTACCTATTTAGCCCAACTTTTTCTCCTCCGCCGGTCAATATCTCTCAACTCAACTTTTTCACTCAATCATATCTCTCAACTCAACTTTTTCTCCTCCACCGATCGCCTGTCCGCCTGGCCGCCCGCCTCTCCGCCGTCGCCGTCAAGATGATTTCTTCTCCTCCTCCTCTGCCGCTGATATGTTGCTTCGTCAGGGTTGTGATCTTTAAACTCTTTAAGTTGGTATGTTGCTTCGTCAGGGTTGTCTCCACCGCCCCCGCCAGCGTGAGCTTAGATAATCTCCACCTCCCCTGCCGGTGTGAGATTCGTCGGTGCTTTCTGAAGTTAAACGAGATAAGCACAAAGAGATTTACGTGGTTCACCGACGTTGAGTCGGCTAATGCACGGGAGAAGGAGTAGAGTTATATTATTGTTCAAGAAAAGGAAGAAGAGGAAGAAGGAGAAGGAGGCAGAGGAATGGTGTACAGGAGAGGCTTAGAATGAATGAAAAACCCTATTTTATGAATTTATAGTATTGGTTAATAGACTGAGGGGTCCAATACTATAAATTCATTACAATTTAATCACTCAAATTAACAGCCTCCCTCAAATTGATGTAGATCTCGACACATCAATTTGCCAGCTAAAAACCAGTGTCTGCTTGTGCAAATAGCCTTCGTGAGTAAATCCGCTATTTGATTGTCGGTGTTCAAGTACTGCAACTTTATATCACCATCTTTGACAAGCTCACGGATATAGTGAACATGTGTCTGAATATGCTTGGTCTTGTCATGGAGAACGGGTTAGTAGCTATCTGAATGGCACTCGTATTATCACCAAACAAGGTCGTAGGAAGAGAAACAAGGACGCCCAATTCCATTAGTAACCTCGTGATCCATACAATCTCAGAGCATACCTCAGACATGGACCGATATTCTGCTTCTGTAGAGGATTTAGCCACACGATCTTGCTTCTTACACCGCCACGCAATACATGCGTGTCCAAACTTAACACACCAACCAGAAGTAGACCTCCTTGTGTCTACGCAACCTGCATAGTCGGCATCAGCAAAAGCCGACATAGAGGAGCTACCCGCTGTTGGGAAGAACACTCCCACGCGTCGTGTGCCCTGAAGGTATCGCAATATCCTGTAGACTGTATGTAAATGTGGCTCAGTGGTTCAGACATAAATTGGCTAACCACCTGTACTGAATAAGCTAGATCTGGACGAGTGCAAGTAGTAAGATAGATTAAACTACCAACCAACTTTCGATACATGGAAGGATCTGAGACACGCTCCCCGGCATCTCTACTTAACTTGGAGTTCATGTCCATCGGGGTTCCACTAGGCTTACACTCAGCGTGTCTCGCAGTTTGGTAAGTCATCGATATATTTTTGTTGGCACACAAATATACCTTTGGCGGATCGATGAATTTCGAGACCCAAAAAATAAGAAAGGACACCAAGATCTTTCATGTGAAAGTGACGCTGCAAGAGACGCTTTACGTCCTCAATCGAGTCCTCATCATCACCCGAAAGAATCATATCATCGACGTAAAGCAATAAGACTGTAACCTTGGTACTGATTTCTTGGTAAACATAGATGGATCCTTTGGACTCTGGACAAACCCATGTGGCACAATAGTAGAGTGAAACTTCTCGAACCACGCCCGTGGCGCTTGTTTGAGGCCATAAAGTGATCGGTGGAGACGACATACAACATCTCCAACAGATGACTTATCGAATCCTGGCGGGCATTCCATATAGACAGTCTCTTTCAAGTCTCCATGAAGAAATGCATTCTTCACATCCAGTTGTAGTAGGGGCCACCCCCGTTGAGCAGCAACAGAAAGAAGTATATGAACCGTTGGCATCTTCGCAACTGGAGCAAAGGTCTCATCATAATCGATGCCATACTCTTGGCAAAATCCTTGAGCTACTAGTCTTGCCTTGTGGCGATCAACAGACCCATCCAGACGATATTTGAGGGTATACACCCATCTACTACCAATAACGGATGAATGAGGTGGACGTGGTACAAGAGTCCATGTATGATTATCAGCCAGAGCAGTGAGTTCTTCGTTCATAGCTGCCCGCCAAGCAGAAGAGCAATTAGTTTCACGAAAGTTGGCGGGAGCGGTGGGTGTTGACAATGAGTCAACAACATCAAACGCAATAAAGTCATGATAACGGGAATGCTTTTTACCACGTGTTTCACGATGAGGTCGGCTAGGTCTAGGGTCGGAGTCAGCTTGGGTAATGGGGAAGTTTTCATATGGAACAGGAGATGATGAAAGAATTGGTGTGGGAGAATGAGAATTGGAAGTGAGAGGAGAATTGGGTGTGAGAGTATTGGTGGTAGAAGCAGTGGTATTAGGCGTGGATGGTGAGGAAGGGTCAAGGATGGGTATGATGTTATGGCTGGAAGTTGGGGTAGTAGTGTGAGGTTGGGTAGGAGAGTCATCAACAATGGTGGTCGGAATAAGAGAGAAGAGATTTGGGTGAGGTGAAGTAGAGGTGAGTGATAAGGATTTTATCAAGGTCGTATTCCTCGAGGTCCTCTCATAGGCTAATACTCACAAAATTCGTGAACGATCTAAACATTTGAATTGAGATTTGGTTTTGAAAGAGAACAATTTAAAAAGCATAAACAAGCGAAGTAAAATTGACAAGAGAAATTGAGGGTCAAACAAGAGAGAAAGGAGTTTAGTCTAGCAAGGGGTTTCTTCAAGCTCAAGGTTCATGAAAGCTGGATTGAATCTCAAGCAACGATGTGTAATTAATGACCATGCAAATCACTCAAGTAGAATCAACGAACTCTCGCACAATTGACTCTCTATTCCTAGACCAAATGCACCATGCTCTCGCTATGTGAACAAAAGGAATGGAATGCTTTAAATTAGCTCAATGAAATGCTTGGAACTTGAATTCTATGTCAACAATCATCTAGCACAAGGTAAATGATGCAAGACACTCTCATGTCAATCATAAAACACTAGTCTAGCAATCACAAGGGTCTTTCAACCTTCAAATGAAAGAAAACTCAATGCACACCAAGTGTTTGATAAAATGTCAACAAGGAAGAACAAGCTCAAAATGGTTGTAACTTGATAATCCAATCTCTCAAATCATCCAATTACAATCCTACAACCTAGATCAACATCAATCAATCATTCTCATGTATTGAAAGACATAACAATACCAAAAGAACAAGTCAAGCTCTAATGGCTACAAAGCACAAGGTCTAGGATCATCATCTTACACAAATGGCTATAAGTCCATACAATCAATCACCTATCCTAGCTTCCATCCCTCACTAAACTAAACCTAAGCTTAGTCTAGCTTAACCATGGAAGAAACCTGAAATTGAGTAGAGGAGACCATCCTTGCTTCCATGGAGGATCTTCCCACTTGGCTCTTCAAGCTCCAATCCAAGGGTGGAAGGCTTCACTTAGATCTTCAAGTTGATCAACAATTGAGGGAGGAAAGTGTTTGGTTGAGAGTGAGGAATTGATGATCGACAATTGCAATTGGGAGAAGAGAGAGTGACGGCGAGGTTAATAAATATGAATGATCCCCCTTAATTCTCGCCCCTTCTTTCCTTATATAGCCGCTGGGAAATACCTGATGTTTTTGGCGAAATCTTTGCAAGATTTTCGCCGAAAATCTCCTTGAAATCTCACGACCAGCTGTGCATTCCTTCTAAAGTTTTCGGCGAAAACTTTGAATGTTTTCGCCGAAAATATCTTCAGTGATCAAAGGTCTTTCGTCTGCTTAGAGTTTTCGATCCGAGGACTTGAAAATCTCACCGAAAACTTCTTCTTCGGCGAAAATCCTATGATATTTTCGCCGAAAATGTCTTCAGCTGAAAGTCGTATTTTCTTCGATTTTGCAACATCCATATCTCCTCCGTCCTAGCTCCGATTGACCTCCCGTTTGATCCCACGTGCTCCTTGTCACCAGTAATTGAACGCCAAGACCTGAAAATACAAAGAAAATAGCTCCAATAGACATGGAATTGGCCTCAAAGTGGCAACCGGACAACAAAAGGGCACTTTGCATAAAACATTCATAAAAGCGTATAAATCATAGCAAAATGAGATCAAACACGGGAGATCACTACGCTAATCATGGACTTAAAATGCACTAAATATAATCACATCAGTGAGGGTAGGTGAATTACCTGTATAATAGAACTGATGCTCCTGAAAAATCACATGATAAGCAATTCTCATTCGTCGAAGAGTAGGGTCATAACACAAGTAACCCTTGTGATGATCTGAGTATCCCATGAACACACATCGAGCAACCTTAGAAGTTAATTTTGTGCGCTCCGTCCGAGGAAGAAGGACAAAACAAACACAACCAAATACTCGGAGCATAGAATAAGATGGCACACGACCATAAAGAGAAAAGTATGGAGTCGTGTCCTGAAGAGTGGACGTCACCCGCCGATTAATCAAGTAGACCACTGTTTGCACTATTTCTGACCAGAAACTAGGAGGAACTCTAGATTGAAGAAGAATAGCTCGGGCCAATTCAAGAACATGGCGATTTTTTCTTTCAACAAGACCATTCTGTTCAGACACTCCGGGACACGACTGTTGATATAGGATTCCATGTCGTGTATAAAGATCACGCAATGCATTAGAGCTGTATTCCCCTCCCGGATCAGAACGAATCATCTTAATAGTCTTATGGAATTGAGTTTTGACCATAAGAATGAAAATAGTAGCAACCGAGAGTAGATCAGACTTAGATCGAAGCATATAGACCCATGTAAACCGCGTTGCATGATCAACAAAGAGAGCAAAGTACCTATATCAAGTCGAGAGGTGACTGGAGAAGGACCCCATAGGTCGGTGTGGACGAGATCAAACAGTTGACTAATAACAGTCTCACTAGAGGTGAATGGCTGCTTACTAGCCTTTGCTTCAATGCAATGAGTACAAGAGTGAATAGAGTCATCAATTATTTTCAAATTCAATTGAACTGGCAACAAGTGATGTTTAACCATAAACTTAAGTCTAGCAGAATGAGGATGACCAAGACGAGAGTGCCATAAATTCCACTTATTGACCGAGGCTAACTGACTAGAAAAACAACTGAAATCAGAAAAACTAAAATCCGCCAACAATCCAGGAACAGTTGATGCCAAGTGTTGCTTCCCTACTTGGCTCCTTCGACCAGTAGCGGACAACGAGTCCAAGTAGAAGCTGCGTCCGACTTTACTACCCTGTCCGATCGTTCTCCGCTCTTCAGATCCTGCACAAGACATCCAAATGGAGAAAAGGTAACCATACAACCATAATCTGTCAACTGTCCAACTGATACAAGATTGGGAACCAACGACGGAACATGAAGAGTGTCACGAAGAGTAAACTGAGATGTCTGTAAATCACCAATCCCAACCACTGGCAACTTAGCCCCATTGGCGACTTGCACAACCGCGTTCTGAAGTGGTTTATAATTGGAGAGAGCGAGAGCGCTACCTGTCATGTGATTAAAGCAGGCAGAATCAAGATTCCAAGGACGAGTAATACCTGAGGTACCAAACGTCGCGAAAGCAGCGTTCAATGCGGTCGGAAGAGCCTGCTGAATAGCTTGTTGAATCATACTCTGAATATCGGTAGCCTGAACACCAACCGAGGAGACAGATGAGACAGATGAAACATCGGAGGGAGTAGCCGAGCTGGCGGAACCAGCTGAATAAGCTGCTCCACGTGGAGTAGAAGAATAAGAGCCGAATCCATGTGAAGCAGTAGGAAACCCCTGCTGACCAATGTGATTATTATTACGGAACGATCGCTTGCGACACTCAGTAATAATGTGTCCGGGTTTTTTACAATAATTGCAAAAATTGCGCTTGCGACATGTGGAGACAGCATGACCAGACTCGCCACAATGGCGACACTTGAGCTCAGTAAATGATTGATAACCTGAATGAGGACGTGGAAGTCTGGTTGTATAGTCAGACGAGGGTGGACGCGACCCAAACTGATGTCGGCCAGATTGAGCAGCGAACACGGAACCCCCGTCCAAGGAGTTCCCATCAATAGCAGCTTGAGTTTTAAGACGTGTCTCAGCTCGACACAAATCGCCAAGAACAGTATCCATATCCACAATATTGGATTGGATGAGCTGAGATCGAACAGACTCGAACTCCGGCCTGAGTTTCATAAGAAATTGAAGAACCCTACCTTGATGTCGATCTTTACGAATTTCATCGCTTGCAGCCGAAGTAAGAAGAGAGGAATTGAGCAAGTCTTGCTCAGTCCACAATGTTTGGGCAGCCAAGTGAAATGAGCGAACATCCATATCGCCCTGTTGCAGTCGGGTAATTTCATACTCAACCTCGAATACCCGAGAAGCATTGATTTGAGAATAATTCTTTCGCAGATGGGTCCAGACGTCGGCAGCACTCGTGAAGGTGCGAAGAGTCATAGCGATAGAGGGATCGACAGAGCCAACAATCCAGGAGAAAACTCTAGCATTATTTGCTTCCCACGTAGCGAGGTCGACGAAGGTAGAGGGACTGTCGCTGTCGATCTTACCACCAGCAGCCGTAGCATTGGATTTGTCAATGACAATGGCCTTGGCTGATGAAGAGGGTTTTGAGAGTGTGCCGTCCAAATAGGGCAGCAGAGATTTTCCTTGAACAAGTAGACGAAATTGGAATGACCAGAGGTCATAGTTCTTGCCGTTAAACTTCACAGCCAATAAATCGGAGACTTCGGAAGACATGATTCAGAGGAGGCAGAATTGCTGAGATGAGTTTGAAAAGGAGGACAAATCGGTGCACGAACTAGAATAGAGGATTCACGACTGGATCGCTTGCTGCTCTGATACCATGAAGTTAAACGAGATAAGCACAAAGAGATTTACGTGGTTCACCGACGTTGAGTCGGCTAATCCACGGGAGAAGGAGTAGAGCTATATTATTGTTCAAGAAAAGGAAGAAGAGGAAGAAGGAGAAGGAGGCAGAGGAATGGCGTACAGGAGAAGCTTAGAATGAATGAAAACCCCTATTCTATGAATTTATAGTATTGGTTAATAGACTGAGGGGTCCAATACTATAAATTCATTACAATTTAATCACTCAAATTAACACTTTCTTTCTAGGATTTCTGCTGAATCTAATCTCCACCTCCGAAATTTTCATCCTTAATCTGCAGGGTTCGATGGAGAGGGAGGTTGCGAACTTGTCTCTAGACGAAGAGGAGCTCGTATTCTCTAGGGATATGATCGTGCCGACTGAAGAGGATTTCAGGCTTTGCCTGGTTGGTTTCCTGATGACGAACAAGAGATTTAATTTTCCGGTGTTCCAAAGCCGGATGGCAAGTCTATGGAGGCCAGGACGGTGAGTTACGATCGAGGAATACGGTGAAAAACTCTTGTTGTTCCGTTTCAACCATGTGATTGACTTGCGAAGGGTTATGGAGACAGGCCCATGGCTGTTCGACGAAAGCTTACTCGTTCTGCATGAGCTCAAACCTGGTGAGCACCCGAACACGGTGCAATTGTGCTTTGCCGACTACTGGATACAAGTCTATAACCTGCCACCTGGTTTTTTCTCGTTAACGATGGGCAAGGCATTAGGAAACTACATTGGAAATTTCCTGGAGTATGATGAAAACAACATGCTATCCTTTGACCGGGAATATATAAGGCTGAAGGTACGAATGGACGTGCGCAATCCCCTGAGAAAAGAAAAGAAGTTACGGGTTGAAGGAGGAGAGTGCGTCACGTGTAAGTTTCGTTACGAGAAACTACCAAAATTCTGCTACATCTATGGAAAGATGGGACACATTGATAGATACTGTGAGGTCCTATTCCAAATCCCGGAGGAACAGATAGTTCGTGCTTAGGACGAGGAACTTCGGGCTCCACCACGAAAACAAAAACAGTTGGCGGGTGAAGAATGGTTTGTGGCATCGAGAGAAAACGAGGCCAAGCTATGGGCAAGGATCTCGTCAGGCACAACTGAGCAGTGAGGGGCGATGGAGAACGGAACAAGTCGATGATGAGCCGAAAATGACACTCTCGCATAGCGTGGAAAGCTTGTTAAGCAACTTGGGAGCGAGTCCGTTCACGGAAGGCATGAAGATTGCACATGGGGCCACGACGATGGCGGAAGATCAAATTGCCTTGATGGTGCACGAGGAAAAGAAAAGAAGGAGGAGCGATGATAGGATGGAGGATGAATCTGGGAGTGGCAGCAAGCCAACAAAATCACCTACAGGCAGGCCTGAACGACGTCAGGACCTGCCGACAGCCATGATTCTTCTGAGCTGGAACTGTCGAGGATTGGGCCAACCTCGAGCAGTTCAGGCATTGAATGAGCTTATTAATGCTCATAGGCCAGACGTTGTCTTTCTCTCAGAAACTCTGGTGGGAAGCAACGTATTGAAGGAGTAAAGCATACAATTAAATACGAGGGGTGCTTTGTGGTGGAGAATGAAGGACATAGTGGAGGGCTAGCGGTTCTTTGGAAAGAAGAAGGCCAAGTCGTTATCAAATCATTCAATAAGAATTGCATAGATATGGAGGTGGAGGATGAAGAAGGAGTTAAGTCACGAGTAACAGGGTTCTATGGGATGCCAGAACGAACAAGGAGACGCGAATCATGGGATCTCCTTCGAAGGCTAGCTGCCAACTATAATGGGAGATGGTGCGTTATCGGAGACTTTAATGATTTGTTGAGCAGCGACGACAAGAAAGGAGTTTGCGAGCATCCGGAATGGCTATTGCGAGGGTTCCGGGAAACAGTTGAAGATTGTAATCTGATCGATATGGAACTATACGGATACCAATTTACGTGGTCTCGGGCAAAAGGGAAACCTCATGGAGTGGAAGAGAGACTTGATCGAAGCCTCGTAAACGAAGAGTGGATGAGCCAGTACCCAGATGCGGAACTGCACAATGGGATAGCTGCTGTCTCTGACCATTCTCCAATAACATTATATACAAAACGGCGAAGGGATGTGTTGGGGAGAAGGCGTTTCAAATTTGAAAATCAGTGGCTATTGTTACCGGACGTGAAACAAGTCATCATGCATGGGTGGAATTTAGAAGGGCCATGCAACGTGGAGACCAAATTAAATACTTGTGCAAAGATTCTTGACCAATGGGGTAACAAGCAACGTGTTTCCTTCAGCAGTGACATCAAAAAGCTAAAAGCAAAGCTGGTGGAATTTCGGGAGCAGTCGAACGGGGAGGCAATGGATCAATATGAGCAATGTCGTCTCGAGCTGTTAAGCGTGCTTCAGAGGGAAGAGTTGCATTGGAAACAACGAGCCAAACACTTCTGGATGAAAGATGGAGAACGAAATACGAGGTACTTCCACGCGGTGTCGAGCGGGAGGAAAAAGAGGAAGGAAGTCCTACGTTTGAAAGATGACCATGGGGTATGAAAGGAGACGCCAGAAGAAATAGCGGCGGTGGCAGATGCATACTTTAGGGAGCTGTTTGCAAATGCCCACAACGACCCTCGACCAGTTACTAATTTAGTTCACCCATGTGTAACGAGTGAAGAAAACAGAATGCTAATTTCGCCGTTCAGTGCAGAAGAGTTCAAGATTGCTATGTTTGATATGAAACCCGATAAGGCACCAGGTCCGGACGGGTTTAACCCGGGGTTCTATCAATGAATGTGGGGAGAAATCGGCAGCGATATTGTGGAAGCATGTGAGCAATGGTTCGAAGATGGGAGGCTACCGACATATATTCATGCGACGACAATTGTACTGCTCCTGAAGGTAACAAACCCCCAATCTATGAAAGATCTGAGACCTATATCACTTTGCAATGTTCTTTACACGTTAATTGCCAAGGTTCTCGCAAACCACCTCCGGAAAGTGATGCCGAATATTGTGGGGGAGGAACAGTCGGCATTCGTCAAAGGGCAAAGTATAGTTGATAACGTGATGATTGCTTTTGAAACTATTCATGCTATGAAAATGAAACAGAAAACGAAAGAGGAGTTTGCAGCTTTGAAGGTGGATATCTCAAAGGCATTTGATCGAGTTGGGTGGGAGTATATTGAGCTGATGATGCAAAAATTGGGTTTCGGGGAAAAGTGGATCTCGTGGATGATGATGTGTGTGAAGTCTGTAACGTATAAAGTGCTCTTAAATAACAACCTTGGGGAATACGTGACACCGACGCGTGGGCTACGTCAGGGTTGCCCTTTGTCGCCCTTTCTATTTCTTATTTGTGCAGAAGGACTATCTACCTTAATTCGGAAAGAGGAAGCACGTGGAAGAGTGAAGGGTATGAGGGTAAGTAGAGGAACCCCTAGAATATCTCACCTTCTCTTTGCAGATGATAGCTTCTTTTTCTTTAAGATAGGCGTGGTGGAGGCGAGACGTTTGAAAGAGGCTTTCGACACTTACGCGGCAGCATCAGGACAACTCATAAATTTCGACAAATCCAGGATCTTCTTTACACGGGACACCGACCCCATGTTACAAGGTGCAGTGAAGGCAATTTTGGGAGTTTCACTCAAGCTGGACACAGGTCGTTACTTGGGATTGCCATCCCTTATTGGCAGGAAGAAGAAGGAGTCGATGCGGTTCTTGAGAGAGCGTCTTTGGTCGAAAATTCAGGGGTGGAGGAGACGCTTTGACACGGCTAGCGGGAGAGAGATTTTAATTAAAACTGTGGCCCAAGCTGTGCCGGTTTTCTGCATGAACGCGTTTCTCATTCCTCAAACCTTGGCAGAGGAGCTCGAGAGGATGATGAACAGCTTCTGGTGGGGTACGAATAGAGATGGTGGTGGAGGGATTGCATGGATGAGATGGGAAAGGTTGTGTGTTCGGAAGGAGTTCGGAGGGATGGGTTTTTGTAATCTCAACGCTTTCTATGTTGCAATGTTGGGCAAGCAGGGGTGGAAGTTTCTGACCGAACCCCATACTTTGGTGTCAAGGGTGTTCAAAGCTAAACATTTTCCTGATGGGGATTTTTTAACAACTCAGTCGGGATACCGTCCAAGCTATGTGTGGAAAAGTATCATGGCGGCCCAAGATTGTGTTAGACATGGAGTTTGTTGGAGAGTGGAAGACGGTAGGAGGATAAATATCTGGTGCGAACCATGGCTCAGGGATGACGATAACTGCTTCGTGCAGTCTTCGGCTCCCAGTTTGCAACTAAGTGAATTGACGGTGCATGATCTGATCATTCCGGATCTTCGGATTTGGAATGATACCCTTATTACAAACTTGTTTTGTGATCGTGATATTCAGGTGATTCAGCGCATGGTGCCACCAAAAGGAGAAGGAGAAGACGCACGGGTGTGGAGATTTGAGAAGAATGGGCAATACTCGGTGTGATCGGCTTATCGGCTGGTGGTGGACACTCAAGGAAGGCAGACGCCGTTGCAAATAGAAGGAGGGTGGAGAAGGCTCTGGGCGATGCAAGCTCCTCCAAAGTTTAAGCACCTCATGTGGCGAATGGCAAGAGGAGTTCTGCCGACAAGGGACACGCTTCGACGACGAGGAATTGAAGTCATTGACTCTTGCGGCGCGTGCTCTGAAAATAATGAAACCTTGACACATTTGATTTTTCACTGTCCAATTGCTGTAGATTGTTGGAAGCAGGCTGGAGTGTTCAATTGGGTGAATGGCATACAAGGTTTTGGGACAGATGTGCGGCAATGGATTTTTGGCGTGGTGGAGGCAGATCCTGAATACCAAGTTCTAAGAGTGTTGACCACCTTGTGGGGAATATGGAAGGAGAGAAACACGAGAGTTTGGCAAAATCAAGCCTTAACGCCAACGATGATCGTCAACCATTGCATCGAAGACTTGGAGGAGTGGAGGAAATGGCACCAACATCAATGCAGCACGAGACCGAGGGAACCTTACTGCCCACACTGGCATGCTCCGCAAACGGACTCAATTAAGTGTAATGTGGATATGGTGATTAGGAATGATAAGGGGGAGGTCCTACAATTTGTGATGCAGAGACGTGTTGGGTGTAGAACAGCTAGAGAAGAAGAGATGTCTGCACTACTTGGGGCGATGGAATGGACAGCTAGTATGGGATATGACAAGGTGTTGTTCGAGACAGACAACATGGAGGTGGCCCTTGCAAGCAAAGCTGAGCGACACAACATCAGTGAGTTTGGACGAATGGCGAGTTTGTGCCGTCAGTTTATTAGTAACTACCCTTTTTACAAGGTTGAATGGATTAGGAGAGTTAGGAATGGTTTAGCGCACGAGCTTGCTCGTCGCACCCGTTTTCTAGCGTCGGCCTGTTATGGGGAGACGCCTCCTGATTGGAGTGTTCCTTTTGTAAACGATATTTGTTTTACCTCGAATCATTAATGAGATGAGATCTTACCTTCGAAAAAAAAATCTAAGTATCCTTAATCTGCAGGGTTTTAATCCTAAACTCACAGCTCCGAAATTTTCAATTCCCCGTAGCCTTAACTCATTATTCAGCTCCGATCATTATTTGGCAGACCTTCCATCTTCCAACTTTTCCACCGTTCATTATTCAACTTCTAATTATTAATAAACTTTTTTTTGGCTTAATTATTAATAAACTCACGGTGAAAAATTATTAATTATTAATAAACTTATATGACCTAATTATTAATCCATGGGTTTAATGCCTAATAATCATAAGTAATTAGGTTTGCGAGTAATTAAGTTTGCGTTTTAAGATTTTGATTCAAGCTTTTTTTTTGACAGCAAATAAAACTCATATCATTAAATCGAACGGCAGTTACAAACGTCAATCAGAGAATCTCTCATCCAGTCCGGAGGTATCTCACCCGTATAGGGATCAATAGAGATAATAGAACGTCTCGCAGTAACGTGAGCCGCCATATTACCCTCTCTCCTAACAAAAACCACTTGAACATGTGGTTGAAATTGAACCAAAGTCTGACACATTTTCATAATCCTACCATACTCTGTTGTGTCACTCCTCCCTCCGTGAAAATCGAGCTGGACGCGTTGACAATCCGTCTCCAGGATCAACGGACCCCACCGCATCTGCTGACCCCACTTGATGGCTTCGAGGAGTCCTCTCGCTTCGGCTTCGTGGGGCGGGGGTAACCCTGCAAAGAGGACCTGCTTAAAACCCTCCAACTTCCCTGTGTCATCCCTAGCAACAAGCCCCACTCCAAACCTACGTTCAGCACCAAAAAGAGCTGCATCAATATTAATCTTGACAACTCCTGCAGCTGGCGGATGCCACCTCCGACATCCTTGACTTGAACCACCTCCGCCAGTACGAGACGAGCGCCGTTGGAGCTGCCACCACTCTTCCACATGATCACGTCCGAGCTGTACAATCAAATTTTCTGGTTTTGAGCACCGATTCCAGACTCGTTCATTCCTTTCCTTCCACACACTCCACATCGTCCCGACGATCAACCTGTGGTGTTCTTTTAATTGGGGCCGAAGGAGATTGAACACCCACTGCGTCGCATCTTCTCCACTAGCCATCGCCACTCTAACCACCGGCCAAAGCCCAACCTCTTCCCAGCATCGCACTGCCACCGAGCACTCAAAGAAAAGGTGCGCGATGTCCTCTCCTGCTTCAGCACAACACCCACATTCATTTGGCATGATCGTTCCTCTCCGGATCAACGCTTCTCTAGTAGGCAGAACACCCCGGAGGACTCTCCACAACAAATGTTTCATTTTTGGCGGAGCTTCCACCCTCCACAAACGCTGCCATGGACCCTCAACTCTCCAGTCTTCCTCGGTACTTGTCAAGTCGGAACACAACCGAACTGTTGACCTCACCGTGTAGTTACCGTCCTTACTAAAATTCCAGATTTGTACATCCAGGTCCTCCCCTCTCGGCAGCTCCATCTGCAGGATACGATCAGCATCCCGTGGATTGAAAAGCTCTGTAATAAGCTCCTCGTCCCACTCCCACAGGCCCGGTATAAGCAGTTCCCCGACCGTCATCTCCTCCATCTCATTTGGCGGCGGCGTTTCCACCCAACTACCTGCATCGCCTCTGAGCCATGGATCCTTCCATACCTTGATCAGTTGGCCATCCCCCAGTCGCCACCTAGAACCCCGTCGAACAACTTCTTGCGCACAACAAACACTCTTCCAAATATAGCTCGGGTTTTCACCCTCCTCGGCTGTTAAAAAATCCCCTTTAGGGTAGTATT
Organism: Linum lewisii; assembly: GCA_034768395.1. Classification (NCBI taxonomy): domain Eukaryota; kingdom Viridiplantae; phylum Streptophyta; class Magnoliopsida; order Malpighiales; family Linaceae; genus Linum; species Linum lewisii. Next base: position 82,473,041 of record CM068296.1, read on the forward strand.
TAGCTTTGTAAATCCTTGACACAAGAGCGTTGGGTTCAACTACCAGTTTCCACCCCTGTTTGCCCAGCATTGCTCGATTGAAATCCATGAGACTCCTGAAACCGAGACCACCTGACTCTTTCCTCACACACAACTTACTCCATTTCATCCAAGCAATTCCTCCTCCTCCTCTTTCCTTCGTACCCCACCAGAAACTGTTCATCATGCGTTCCAACTCCTCTGCAACCGTTTTAGTGAGCATAAAAGCATTCATATAATAGACTAGGATGGATTGCACCACCGACTTCAGCAACACTTCTTTGCCCGCTTTGGATATCTTTTTACCACGCCAGGCTTGCATCCTCTTCCACATCCTATCCTTCAAGTGAGCAAACACCTGCCGCTTATTACGCCCGATACATGATGGCAACCCTAAGTATCTGCCAGTGTCCACCGGATTGTTAATGCCAATGATTGCCGAAACACCTTCTCCAAGCATTTCATAGATGTTCGTACTGAACATCACACCCGACTTCTGAAAATTAATGATCTGCCCTGACGCTGTGGCATACCTATCCAGAATATTTTTCACCGCCCTAGCCTCCTGAATATCCGCCCTGAAAAACAGGAAACTATCATCTGCAAATAACAAGTGTGTCACCCTCGGAGCCCCAGTACACACCATCGTCCCGTGAATCACTCCAGCTGCCGCCGCCTTCCTCATAAGAGCTGAAAGCCTTTCTGCACATAGAATGAAAAGGAAGGGTGATAACGGACAGCCCTGCCTAAGCCCCCTCCCCGGCTCGATCGGTCCCACTCTATCATCATTTACCTTGACTGTGTAGTAGACTGATTTCACGCACATCATCATCAAGCCTATCCACCTTTCGCCAAAACCAAATCTCCTCAAAATTTCCTCCAAAAACCTCCATTCCATCCGATCATATGCCTTTGAGATATCGATCTTAACCGCCACCTCTCCAAATTTATGGTTATAGCGCCTCTTCATGCTATGAATAATCTCAAAAGCAATCATTACGTTGTCAATTATGGAACGCCCAGCCAAAAAAGCAGATTGCTCCTCTGAGACCAACTTCGGCATAATGCATCTCATTCTGTTAGCCAGCACCTTCGCCACCAACCTGTAAAGTACACTACACAACGAGATAGGCCTGAGGTCCTTCATCTCCGTCGGGTTGTCGACCTTAGGTAAGAGCACGATAGTTGTCTCCTGGACTGCATGCGGTAGAGCACCCTCCTCGAGCCACCTGACACCTGTCTGAAACACTTCATCACCAATTAGTGGCCAAAAATGCTGATAAAATCCCGGGTTAAAGCCATCCGGCCCCGGTGCTTTATCAGCATCCATGGAAAATAAAGCTTTCGTGAATTCATCCTTTGAGAATGGTGAATTCAAGAAATCATTATCTTCCGTGGTAAGAATTCCGTCAATCGCATTAGTTACAGACTCGCGACTACTACATCCTCCCATGAAGAGCTTTGTGAAATACTCCTCCGCCACTCTTGACATCTCACCCTTCGCCGTAGCCCACCCTCCATCCTCCTTCTTCAGTTTTTTAATCATGTTATGTTTTCGTCGTCCATTAGCAGTAGCATGGAAGAAACGAGTGTTCAAATCTCCCTCCTTGAGCCAAAACTGTTTGGCCCTTTGCCTCCAATAAGCTTCTTCTTGTTGGAGCAGCTGCACCAACTCTGCTTTACACCGCCTTTCCTCCTCTCCTACTCCAGGTCCAACTGCTCCTTGTAGCCTCGTTAAATCCCTTCTCTTCGCCTCAATTTCCTCGCGGAATCTATGAGCTACTTGTCTCCCCCACTCATCCAACTCCTTAGCACACCCCTCCAGCTTCTCAAAGATGGAACGTCGCTCTCCATTACACCAAACTCCTTCCACCAACGGCTTTAATTCAGATTCCAACCTCCATTTGTTTTCAAACCTGAATCTCCGTTTAGGCCTTCTCTCCACTGTCCCCTTCGTGTTTAAAAATATTGGGGAGTGATCCGAGATCGGTGCAACCCCATTTCGGAGCTTACTCGCCGGGTACCGCACTTCCCATTCATTGTTAATCATCGCACGATCCAGCCTCGATTCGATGCCGTGAGGCTTCCCCTTAGCTCTTGACCACGTGAATTTATAACCCTCCAACTCCACATCCATCAAGCTGCAATCGTCTACTGCTGCCCGAAAACCATCGATCAAGCTCGGTGGCCGTTGGTGCCTCCCCTTCTGCTCGTTCTGGTGCAAAATGTCATTGAAATCTCCAATCACACACCACGGTCCATGAATCCTTGCCGCCAATGATCTTAAAATGTCCCACGACTCCTGCCTCCTACTTCGCTCCGGACAACCATAGAATCCCACCATTTTACACACCCCATCAATGTCATCCGCCACCTCCATTTCAATAAAATGCTGACCATAACCGGTTATTGTCACCCGTGGCTGCTCCCTCCATAAGACCGCCAAGCCACCACTCCGTCCTCTCGGCTCGACCACGAAACAACCTTGAAACTGAATACCATTCCGAATATCCTCCATTTTCTGACGTCCAACTAGTGTTTCTGAAAGGAACACTACATCCGGCCTGTGTTCTCGGATGAGATCACTCAGTACGGAAGCTGCGCGAGGTTGGCCCAATCCTCTACAGTTCCACGACATAACAATCATGATGATTGGCAGGCTGCTCCACCGCAACCTGCCCCCTTCCCATTTTTTGTTACACCTTCACTTTTCTTAGGTGACTTCGAGGGTTTCTCAACCCCATAGTGTTCTGCTTCCATATGATCCTGTAATCCAGCCTCCCTCCGTCTCTTCTTCTTATCCCTCACGTGAATGGGCTCCCCATCACCCGCCACCGCCGTCAACCCGTACGCCACCGACATTCCTTCTGTATGTGCACTAGCTCCCAGGTTTTGCATGAGACATGCAACGTTAGAAGGGATTGTCTTCTTCTCCTCTCTCCAGTTGGTGACCCTCCGGCGCTGACCAATTACAGTCCTTCCTCCCCCGCCACTGCTACTCCCCTTCTCTCGGCGCATCAACCACCTATCACCTGGCATCGCTCTTGCTCTTCTGGGCGCTGCTCTTATCCTCCCATCCCACGCCCTCACTATTTCTTCCTCCGGTACTTGAAACAAGACTTCACAGTACCTATCTATATGTCCCATTTTTCCACAAATATAGCAATAACTCGGAAGTTTCTCATACTGAAACGTGCAGGTCACACTCTCCCCACCCGCAACACGAATCTTCTTCTCCCTCTTGAGTGGCTTTCGGACATCCAGTTGCACTCTCAGCTTCATATATTCTCGATCATACGGGATTAGGTTAGACTCATCATACTCCACAAAGCGTCCAACATAATTTCCAAGTGCCTTACCAACCGTCTCCGTGTAGAACTCTTGCGGCAAATCATGAACCTGCACCCAATAGTTGGCGTAGAACAGCTCCACAGAGCTTGGAGTGTCTCCTGGTTGCATCTCTCGAAGCACCAAGAGACTTTCATCGAAAAGCCACGGCCCCAGATCCATTACCCTCTTCAAATCCACAATATGATTGAAGCGAAAAAGCAATAACTTGTTATCAAGCTCTTCAATAGTCATTCGTCTCCCTGGCTGCCACAGACTGGCCATACGGCTTTGGAAAGCCGAAAAGTTATAGTGCTTATTGGTCAACAAGAACCCCACCAAGCAAAGGTTGAAATCGTCCGTTGTTACATTGACCTCCTCTCGATCGAAAACTAGCTCTTCCTCCTCTTCCTCCGTAATCGTCAACCTCTGTACCTCTCGATCCATTACGAAGCTCACAAAGAAACGTTCTCACAACTCACGTACACACGCTCCAACGACGTACCAGATGTCAAGCAAGGAAACGCAGGTTGTGCTAGGGTAAGAAAATCAAAACCCTAATAGTGACGGCGCTCAATCCGATAAAATTCAAGCTTTTATTCTTTGTATTGGGGATTTTGTAATGTCTTATATTTTACTTGTAGGTTCTTTCATGGCAGTTCATTGTTCGTGTTTTTGTATTACCGTTCCTAGTTGTAATGGTATTTGTCAGTATATTTGCTTGGCGTTTCAATAAATGTTTCATCAAAGTGAAGAAACCGATATCTATCACCTACGCTCGAACTGCCAGAGATAGACGTGGAGAATCCTGTTACTCCACTTTCTTCTCCAATGTCTCATTCATGTTCTTCAATATTTTCTTCTCCGGAGTAACACTTGAGAGGAAGTTATAGTTATTCGTATTTTGTAATTTAATTTGTAAGAAATATGGTAGCCATATTTTGTGAGTGAAATTATAGTGTAAATCCACGCATCAAAGTGGAATTATACCATAATTCTATTTTGTAATGTAATTTTTATTTGTTTAACAGTGTGTATGGATAGTGCTCGCATAACAAACCTTATTTTATTGTTTTTTATCATTAGTATGTTACGCTTCAAATAACTATGTTAGTTTAAAAATAATTGGTAGTTAGTAAAAATAATCGGTTCAGTATTGAAATAATTTCCTTATAAAAAATCACTAATTCTTACTTTATCATTAGTATTCTACGCTTCGAATAACTATGTTAGCTCATTGAAGTGTGTAAAAAATTGATAACTTACTATGGCGCTGAAGTATTTTGCTCATCTTTCTTTTTGTTTCGTTTACAAGAATTTACATTGATATTTATATTTTGTTTCTTTTTCATGTTTCAAGGAACTCCATAAGTCGCCATTGATCGTGAGCGGATATGTTTGGTTGTACAACCAACAATGTCGATCCAGCCAAATAGACTCTCAATGTAGTGAGTTTCCAAATCAATGCTTCTTTCAACGATGAGCTCTTAGGGAAGTGCAAAAAAAAAAGGTAAGGCCCGTTAAGAATTCTAATCTGAGTAATCCATTCCAACCGAAAAACCGAAATCATATTAACCAACTCAAACCACTTACGCGAAACTCACCTGAATCACGTGGCCAGCGACGACCCAATCCAACCCAGAATTCTGGTTATTTCTCCCTTTTTATTGGTTTTCATCTCCCGGAGTTCAGGTCGCTCGGAGATTTACAAAAAAAAAAAAAGAAGAGGAAGAAAAACGCTCGATCTCGACTCGCGGAGATAACTAGCCACAAACTCAGTTGCAAGGCGGCGACCTGAGATCACGATCAACCAGTGACCGTATAGCCATGTGGAGAAGATCAGTTTGTTCACAGATCAAAACCCTAGCCGCCGCCACCCAAGGCGCTGCCTCCTCGTCCCGATTGCCTAATGCTAACAGATTCATCATTTCTCCGGCGGTCTCTTCCTCTCTATTCAACCGCTATTTCAGCGCCGTCGGAGGTACCGGTTGGAATAGCGTTGAACGCCTCTTTTCGTTGATGACTGTTTATCGGTTACTTTGCGTATTTGAGTTGTCTCAATTTTTGTTTTGAGGGATTGGTGGTTTCTTTATCTGTTTCGCCGATTAGGTTTGATGGGAAATGAGCGGAAGATGATAGCGATTGACTTGTTATTTTCGTTTGCTAGATGTAGTTAGAATTTTTTCGGACTTGGCTCATTCTCTGTGCCCTCTGGCATTTAGTTGTGTCTCTCTTGATGGGTTGGTTAGTTAGGTGACGCTTATTAGGTTCCCTTGCAGATGGTGCATTGAAAAAGCCGGTTGAGGGTGTGATGCCTATTGCCACTGGCCATGAGCGTGAAGAACTTGAAGCTGAAATGCAGGTGAGTGACTAGGACAGGGTTCATTGATAACACTTCTCAATACTTCTGTTGTCGCAATTTGGTAACACTTCTGTTTTTTTTTTTCCAGGGAAAGGATATTCTTGACATTAACCATCCCGTTGGTCCGTTTGGCACAAAGGTTAGTGCTTCAGATGTTTGAGTCTGGTATGCTGTGATGTTAAACATTGATTAACAACTTGTGATATTATATGTCGTTCTTTGAGTTTAACCTAGAATTTTCAGTGGTATGAATATATAGATTTTTAGTGGCATTCGATAAATTTGTGGCCTTTACACTGATCTGAACTAAGAAGTGGCATATAGTTTTACAAGGGTGTTCAATATTACTGTTGGTTGACTTGAGAACTAGGAGTCGGTCCGGCTAAAACTGGATTTGTGATCTAAGCTCTAGCCCACGTAAAATCCTGAGAAAGCTTGGCTGCACAGCTAGTCATGTTCTGTTTACATGCTGGTAGCTTGGTAGTAAGAGTATTGCGTAATAAATGGTCGTCTACATCCTTGCACTGGCTGTTTTTCTTCAAAGTGGTCTTATGATCATTAATAAATGGTTGACTTGAGTGTTTTTGGAGAATATGCAGAGTTGATCAACTGGGAGGCCAAATCTAAACTCGATCATCTATATTTTTTTGTTTGTGAAAATGCCTATTTTTTTGCAGGGTAGTAAGTTCATATACTTATCTTAATGTTGGAGTTGTCATTTTCAGTTGTAATGTGGTGTATGATGCATACAATCACAACACACAATCTAGGGAGTTAAGATATTGGTGAAATAATAATGTGATACAATTGTGTTAACGTGTCACATCATCTTAACTGCACTGCTCACATTCTTGATGATGCAAATGTGTCTTGATTTGGTTTAGTTGCATTGAAATTTTTTGTTCTGTCACACGTTTTATTCAGTTTTTCTATGTGACATTCAATATCTGAAGTACAATTGTGCTTCCTTCAGGAAGAACCTGCTATTGTCAAGTCCTATTATGATAGGAGGATAGTTGGATGTCCCGGAGGTGAAGAAGGTAAGGAGTCATAATTATTTCCAATGAATACCTCAATGTCCTTTCCCCTGCTCCTTTTCCTAATTTTTTTCTCTGGGCTAAAGCCTAAGGTAGTACAGTATCACATTATACATAAATTTTGTCACTTTGTGTGTGCACATCTCTTGTTTACAGAGGATGAACATGATGTTGTCTGGTTTTGGTTGGAGAAAGGCAAGCCATTTGAATGCCCTGTCTGCTCACAGCACTTTGTGGTAAGCTATAGATACTTGGTTTGACATAACCATCAATTCTCAGGTTCTTGAACCTGATTGATATATTATTTTCCTGACGGAGTAGGATCCATTAGGAGTGTAGGTTATTATGTGAATATAAAAGGGCATCCAGTTAGTTATCTTAATGTGATTACCCAAGGAATATGAGCCTTGACTTCCTGACATGTCTTCATTGCCTTCATTAATATAATATGCCAAAATGAGAAGCTAAAACTACTCGAATGAATGCAATTTCTGAAATCTTTGCATGAACGTGTTCTTTTATTTTGGTCTTTGTACTGAAAATAAGCACCAGTTTTCCTCATTCTACTGTTCTGCCACTTTCTTCCGAGTATTCCTTGTAGCTGCAGAGACTTGCATGGATATAAGCTAAAAACCCTTGTAGCTTAGATCATTGGATGCCACAATTGTATAATCCACATGTAGATCATCAGGTCTCTTTTATTATTATTGTCGAGGAAAATCCTTGTGTAGTAGTTGTTTGAGCCCTATATCATCAGTATGCACGAGTGAAAACCCATTATTTTGTTGCACTTCAACAACAGTTATTGAGCTTGTAGTTAGAATTCTAGGGCAAAATCCTCCAGTTGATGTGGGTTAGCCTTTTCCTTAGAAGCCCTAATCCTATGAATACAGCTTTTACTAAAGGGGTAAATGTATGTTGGCTGCAGCTGGAGGTTGAGGGCCCTGGAGGAGACCCTGAAGCTGGACATGGTGATCACTAAAAGGCGTCCAAGTTCCAACATTTGCTATTTTGGAATAAAAACATGTTAAGAGGTATGGGATGAATGTTCAAGTACAAGAGTGAATGCAGGCTTCACTCCAGGCTAAGAAAGATTGGTGACTTATTGTTTTGTTTGGTTCTTTTTCCAATTTTTGTTCTTCTGGTAATGAATCTTGTTTAAAGAGAAGAAATTGTATTTTAGGGCATTACGGAAATAAATTCATGGCTCCAATCCCTCTAATTTTTTTTTGTGTTTGTGCAACTCTTTCTGGTTTTTCAGTTTAGTGAAAAGTGAAATTTGAATCTGTTTCACTTTTCAGCTTTCCCATTTTACACTTGCTAAACATTCACTCTAAATCTAATCAACGACAATCCCTATAGTAGAGACTTGGACTACGATGTCTGGCGATGCCTCGACGAGAATCTTCAATCCCTAGACTCTGATGGCGGTGATAGATAAAACCTCCTTCCTCTAGAGACTGTCGAGAATCAAGGCTTCGACTCGACGACTCCTAGTCAGTCTCTCCCACCATTCCACGACGATTGATGACAATCCTTCCTCTAATCATCGAACCTTGTTTCCTCGCAGCTCGTACTAAGACTGAGGACTACAGCCGGAGTCCCCTCGTACTGAGGCTTCGACAAATCCATCGACCTTTCTTCCTCCTACATACTGTATTGAGGACTCAACCTTTGACGGCAAAAAACTTACAAAATGCCGATTGACAACTACTCGATGAGCCTTTCTCCTCCGTGTGTGGGGACTAATGATTTTTTTAATTTATTTTTTATCTATGGACTTTGGTGGGCGTCTTGGTCTGAACCAGTTAATACTCGTTCAGGTAATGGTTACCCACAACCCGAATGAGTTCAATCTTTGATTTTCACCAAAACTATATCACAATTTTCATTGTGAATTCCCTAATCCAAACTATATATATATATAAAAACTCATGATTCCGCGGCATCGATAGTAGCCTTGATAACCTATAACCTTATAACCTTGATTTTTTTTTCTCCAGAAGATGGAGAAATTGAATTCTTGATATGGATGATTAATTATCAGAAGTCCATAACTTTCTGATATATATGCATCAGAAGCAGCATCTAATTATTGTAATTATTAAAGGAGCCAGAGAAGCATGCTCTATTATCAATTTTAGGGTTACATGATTGCACCTGTACGTAGCTTCAGTTGGGGAGGAAGAAGACCCACCTATGAGCAGCGAGGAATTGCAGGCCTTCCGATCTGGGGGGAAGAAGAAACTTCACACATTACAGTGCAATTGCCAAGGAAACGTCCGGCGGACTGTGCGGCGGCGGTGAATCATATATAAGTGTATTATTAGGCCTTTGAAACGTACACACAAGTACGTCGGTATGTTAATTTCGACTTGGAAACGTACTACGAGTATGTTATTATAGACTTATAGTACATTTCGATTTTGATGCAAACAAACAAACAACACTTGTAAAGGGTATTTTTGCCCAGTGCGAAGCCAGGATGGTAGTAGACTCTGGGCCCGATACATAAAATACAATGGGCTTAATATATTTTTATACGGAAAATACCTATATTTTAGCTATTTAGGTCCAAGGGACCCTGGGCTCGGGCCCAGGGTAGACCCTCCTTAGCTTCGCCAGTGCTTTTGCCTCTCCTATACGATAAAATTAGGCATAATTTTCTCAGATATAACAAGCTATTTATCATTATTTCGCGTATATACTACCTATTGTCTATGTTTCTAGCGTCATGAACTATTGAATTATGAGTTTCGTGTAACACGTCGTTTGTTTTTTGGGTTTTTGGTCAAAGCCTGTTTGGTGACATGTCAAATGGTGCTGATGTGGACCTTGTGGTGCACGCGTGCCAATGTTTGTTCTGCCAAGTCATTATTTTCGTTTAAGGTTTTTTTTTTAATTTGAATTTCAAAACCCACCAACCTTATCATTTTTACGATTCCCCACATCCCATTCCGATTCCCCAACATCCATTCCGATTCCCAACCTGAGTCCCTTTCCCATTTTCTCTAATTTTCGCCGTCGGTCGTTTAGGGTTTCGAGCATAGAATCCTTCTTGGGAAGAATGAATCCAACTCCTCATCTCTTCGGTCATCCGTAATGAGCGTCATACTCCGTTTGCATCCTCTATCTTCTTGTCTCTGCCCCTCTCTCTATATTTGTTCTTACCCTTTTCCCTCAGACACCAACCTCTGCAACATAGACCGCCTTCGTTCCGTAGACCACCTTCATTCTATTTATTCGCCTTTAGCGTTACAGTCAGAAAGTGAATCACTGTTGTTTTGTTCGTGCTCGAAGTAAAGCAACAATTAAATATTTTCTTTTGTGGTAGGGACATCGATAACAGTGCAATGTAAAGGCCTTTCTCTTTCAACGTGTGGTTTGTCGTCGTCGTCTTTATGGCTGGGAATCAGTGGGTTAGCTGCCTTTCTTTTTCTTCTTCCATTGTCGATTAGGGCTTTGTCATGTTCCATTCTAAGGTTTTGGATTTTTCGGTACTTTTGGCTTTGTACGTGTGGTTACTAATGTTATTTAGGCTTTCATTTTGTTCATGGACCACCGACCAAACTTTTTAACTATAAATGATTCTATTGTAGGATTGATCTTCGAGCGGAGATGCTATAGTATACCATATGGGTCTCATGAAGATAGAACCAGAGAGTGCATAGTATGAAGGTGACCAGGTAGTCGAGGTTGACGTTACTATGTCCGCTTCTTCCAGTTGATGAAGATAGGCAGTAAGCTTCTGAACTACGATTCCGTGGAACGGCTGCGATTCGTACCTCACGGGCGAACACTTACAACTGACCTCCGTGAGATTACGAACGATGCAGATGCTAAAAGGGTTCGTAAGGCTACTGAGGGTGGTGTGGTCAGCCTGTACATGGAAGCAACACAGGACGCAAGTTTTATGGCGGATAATGAGGATTCAGATTCTGTAAATGATCATGCATATGCTACCAGTGACCTAGAGGTTGAAGGGTCAAGGATAAGGGCTGACTAGGGTGTCATCCATCTTATTGATGACTCGGATAGAACAAGCGATCCAGAATTTCAGAAAGCCAAGGAAAATCTAAGCATTTCGAGAATTAGGAGGGGGAAGTGAGAGCCAGCTACCTACCAGACAGTGGCATTGAAGCGGAACAGGTGAACGAATTAATTGTTAATGAGGTACAACAAGATGAAGTTATTATTGACGTAAAGGGTCCTAACCATATGGATGAGGCTTGGATGAAGAGTGTGGAGTTTGATCAACCCAACTCCGATGCTAATGACGGAGATTCAGATTATGAGCCACCAACAGATATCTCTAGTCCAAAGACAGTCTCTACTCCAAGGGTTTCCCCTAGTCAAAGGGTTCATATTAGTCCAGCTAGAACAATCTCTAATCCTCCAAGAGCAATCTCTTCTCCAGTGTCCAGTTACCATGGTCGTCACAGTCTAACCACGACATATCTGAGAAGATAGTCGACGAGGAAGTTAGTTCACTAGATGGGCAAGCTTACTATGATCTCACTGTTATCACAATCAGTTAGTGTTCAAGGAGGGGATGCGGTTTACGGGGCCTAGTCAGTTTAAGGATGTCGTAGTGAACTTCACTATAGCAGTAGGTACAAAAATAAAGTGGGTAAGGAGTAATAGAAAAAACAAGGAAGTTGTCTGTATTGTAGATGGTTGCAAGTGACAACCTTAGGATCCTCCCTTTTGAAACCTCTCTCTAACTAGCTTCCCCTCTTTTCTTCTTACCGTTCCTACTCCATGGCTGACGCCGAACTTTCTAGTGACCGGCGGCAACCCCTCCTTTCTTCGATTTCTTTTATTTGCTTCTCGGTTTGTTAGTTTTCGGGTTGGTTACTTAAATGATCACTAAACTTTGACCAAATAACCCGGTAGTCACTGTTCTTCAAAAAATTTCCTAGCAGTCACTACCGTCTACGAACATCCAATTTTCCATCCATCTGCATCCGTGGCGATGCCATCAAGGCAGCCACATCATCTAAATTGCCACATCAACTAAACCAAACCCAAACCCATACACCCACCCTATAGTTACCAAATCAAATCAACCCATACACCCACCACAACCTCCAGTCACCCCACTGCCTACCGCCGCCGCGCCGCGCCGCCGCCACTCCCACTTTCCCCAGCTGCAACTTCACTCCATCACTTCCGCAACACCAAACCCAGAACCACAGTCTCCTGCTACGACCCAAAATCACCAAACCCATAAATCAAATCCCTAAATCTCACCGGCCTCTCCCTCTTCGGCGTCCTCAATGTCTCTTTCCCTCGTTCCTACTCGATATCCAATTGGCTTGATAGATTCCAAGAAGCCCACATTATCCTTAACTTCAACGACACAGAAGTCAGCAATTGGCAAACTGAGATCTCATTCTCACCTGAAGCGAGATTCCCTGAATTCTGAATTGGGATTGTGAGGTTTGCTGACCAAATTAGGGATTCAGTTCCGTTTTCGGCGTGGAGGTTTAAATTGCCGGTATAATCGAGGGTGAGGCGGCCGGAAAAGTCGTTGAGAGGAGAGTCTCTATTGGCTACCCAAACGACAGTTTGCTTTGAAACTCTGTGGTACCATATCCCGAGGTACCTGCGGATTGGGTTTTGGTCAGGGAGAAGAAGCCGAGGGTGAAAGTTTGGGAGCTGGAGAGCAAAACGTCGCCGTCTCTGAGGGGTTTGTTTGGGTTTAGGGTTTCGGAGTTTAGTGATAATTGCTTCAGATCTGTTCTTCAGATCATTTCTTGAAAGCGACTGCTTCGTTGTCAACTCGCTGGTCCAAGATGAGTTCGCAGTCATACCAGTGCAGAGCGAGGATTTCACGGACCTCCAAGAAGGTATGACGGTGAGTCAAGTGGAGAGAGAAGGCAACGAATCGACGACTCCGGTCAACGGGTTTGGAGCTAGAGACGGCCAATTGTCGTTTGGAAGGTTTCTCCTCTATTTCTACCTCTGCAGTTGGAGGCGACGGAGAAGGTAATCAGAGGGAGAATGAGCTCGAGATGGAGCGCCTGATCGATTGGACGATTAAAAATTAAACTGGGGAAAGTGAAGTGACGGCAGCGGCGGACGGTGGCGGCAGCGGCGACGGAGGTGGGCGGCGGCGGTAGGCAGTGAGGGTGGCTGGAGGTTGTGGTGGGTGTATGGGTTGATTTGATTTGGTAACTATAGGGTGGGTGTATGGGTTTGGGTTTGGGTTTGAGTTTGGTTTAGTTGATGTGGCAATTTAGATGATGTGGCTTCCTTGATGGCATCGCCACGTATGCAGATGGATGGAAAATTGGATGTCCGTAGACGGTAGTGACTGCTAGGATAATCGACCAAAGTTGTGTGAGTGCTAGGAAATTTTTTGAAGAACAGTGACTACCGGGTTATTTGGTCAAAGTTTAGTGATCATTTAAGTAACCAACCCGTTAGTTTTCTCTCACTTTCAGTTTGGTTTTGTGATTTTCTCCCTTGTTGGATTGTGTTGGCTTGGATTCAAAGGGAGCTGTGTTTTCAGTTTGCTTCTTCTCTTTCTTTATGTTCATCTACCTCCTTGCTTCACCCATTGAGTTGGTGATTCGGAGATGTTGTGGTTTCCTCATATGGTCCCGGATGCATTTGGATGAGTTTGCGGCAGAGACGTTCTTCCATTAAAGGTGTGATGGCTTCTTCATCGTTTTCGGCGAGTTTTTATATCTTATCCGGCGGCTTTCTGGCGAGTGATTAGGGCTGAAGGAGATGGTTGAGGGTGGCGGCAGCTGACTTTTGGGGTTTTGATGAATTAGGGTCAATGTAGTCAAAATCCCGATTTTAATCTTAAAATCTTATGGTTTTACGATTTCACTGGTCTCTAACGATCTTGATTCCACGTAAAATCTATGGGTCGTAAAATCTAGTAAAATCTCGATCAAAATCTTAGAATCTTATAAAATCAACGATTTTTCTTGTATTTAACGATTTCACTTTCTAGGGAAAATTACTAGTTTGTACAACTACATATTAGTCAGAACAAAGACAATTAAATTAACTTGATTTTTTTTAGATTTTGATTAATTAACTTAGAAGTTATTACTAAAAAATGTCTAAAATCTAATTATTACTTTCTCAAATGATCGCTTAAGAGCCGACATTCTCTTTTTTCTTATTTAGACTTTTCAAAGTTGGGTAATGGTCTTCTTATGGGTTAGTTACTTAAATAGTCACTGAACTTTGGCCAAATAACCTGGAAGTCACTAAACAAAAAAAATTGCTATTGCCATTACCAAACTTTGACTCATTATCCAAGAGGTCACTGTTAGCTACGGACATCCATTTTTTCGTCCATCCGCCTATGTGGACTTCCCAACTCCACTGCCACCTCATTTAAAATGCCACATCAGATTCTATCTATCCAAAATTAACCCAAACACCCAACCAATTATCAACCCGACCCAATTACATAATCTAACCGAAAAATCAAACCCTAAACCAGATCTGGTCAGAAAACCAGATCTGAAACTCTCCTCTCTCCTCCTCCTTCTCCGAAATCACATAACCTCGCTGCCGCCGCTGCCGGGCAGCTCCGCCGGCCGCGTGTCTTCACTCTGTCCTCCACTCATGACGCCTCTCATCCTTCGACACCAGAGGAGGTGATTCCCATCCTCAATGAAGCAGATTGATCTATGGATTACGTTGCAGATCCAACCCCACCGTCACGGTGGCGGCCGAAATCTGCGGAAGAAGCCTCCTCGGCAATAGAACGCCGCCGTGGCAGAGGCTGCTCAGGCAGAGGATCTGGAGGCAAACGGTGAGGAGAGTGATGAACAGAGTGCCGAATCTCGCCGATCTCTGATCTAATCTTCTATGTCGACTGTTTATCTTTCCGGAGATCTAACCTTGCCGGAAATAATAAGCCAGCAATCCTTGGTCTTGTTGTGGGTAGAGACCTTTTCGAATCCATAAACCTTCTTCCGATCTGACGCCATCTCTTTTTCCTCCTTTGTCACCAAAGCTGATCAGAAAACCAAAACATAATAATCACAACCCACAGGAATTCATAACCGAAAGTGAACAGCTTGAAATACAAAGGGAACCCACATGGCTGGCGTTGGTGATGTGACTTTTATTAGTACATTTTAAGCTTATGAATGACCTATGAAATACCCGTGTTTATTCGTGAAATGACATGACTTATATGCTTTTATTGAAATTTTGTGCAAAGTGTCATTTTGTTGTCCGGTTGCTACTTTGGAGCCAAATTCGTGGGCTATTGGAGTTGCCTCTGTGCATTTTCAGGTTATGGCATCAAAGTACGGATGACAAGGAGCGCATAGGAGCAAACGGAGGTCATTTGGAGTCCGGACGAGGGAGATATGAGCATTACAAGATCGAGCTTTGACTGCAGATGTGCAGGCGTGCACGCCGTGCAGCGTGCACCGGTTTGGTGCACGGGCTGTCCAGGAGGCTCCGAAAGAAGATTCAGCTCCAAGGTGCACGCCGTGCACCTGCACGCCGTGCATAGGTGCACGCCGTGCACTGTCCCCTGCACTATAAATATTCTTGTTTTTGGCCATTTGAGCAATTCTTTCATCTCCCTTGAACCCCAAACACATATCCACGAACCCTCAAACCCTAGAACCACGTTTCTGGAGCAATTTGAAGCCATTGGAGCTAGGATTGAAGCCATCAAACCTTGGAGAAGTGCTTACAAGTGGGAAGTGAAGATCATCTCAAGGATTCATCCATGGTGTTCTTAGTGACCATTCTTCCTTCTTTCTCTTTACTCCCTTGGCCATGTGTGGCTGAGTTTCTAGGGTTCATCTTGGATGGGTAGATTAGTTGTGCTATGATAGAGAGATGATTGTATAGAACTTGCCATGATTGATCTTGGTTGTATGAGGATGATTCCTAGACTTGTTCTTAATGCCATTTTATGCCATGTTTGCTTAATTTGGTCCATTCATTGTGATTTGATGCATGAGAGTGCTTGGATTGCTAGATTGTAGGTCTAGGGATTGAAGTGAGTGTGTTCTAAGAGATTAGATCATCTTATTTCAACCATTTTCACTTGATTTCTCTCTTGGCATTTATCGAACACTTGGTGTGCATGTGGATTTTCATTCAATTGAGTTTGAAAAGGCTTTTTGGTGAATCTCTTAGTGTTAGGGCATTGTATGAGAGTGTTGTGCCTAGCCTTGTGGTCATAGAGTCTTAAGAGAGGGTCTTGTGTCTTGGCATTTCATCAAACACTTAGAATGCATCCTTTTTCACTTAGCTTGAGAGCGAGAGCCTAAGTTGAGTGGTATTGGGATAGGGATTAGGTGCTACGAGAGTGCATCGAGTCTATAAAGTGAAATGCATGGTCATCCGAATGCAACTCGATCTTGATTGACTTGTTTGTTCAATTAGTCATCTTGAGCATGATGAAACTACCACCAAGAGAGCCCCTTTGTCTTGATTGCACCACTTTATTTTTCTTTCTTCCTTTTAGTTTCCTTTAAGTTTTTATGTCTATTTCAAATCAAAATCCTTTCAAATGAATAGACCGTCTACGAGGAATGTGAGTAGAGGCCATTGAGAGAACCCCGTGGAATACGACCTTGGTAAACCCGCTTTTATCAGTTGGCGTCTGATTCTAGGTATGGACGGAGGCTGGGATATTGATGCCGACTTTTGGGAAACAAGATTAATGTCGGGTCGGTGTTAGGAGTTGGGGTGGTTGGGCGTCGGGTAGAATCTGAAAGGGATGGTGGTTGGTGGTTGTCAGGCGATGGAACTGGAGATAGACGGGAGTTGGGGTTTGTGAGGGTGAGCAGAGGGTCGGGGAAAGAAAATGGAGTTGGAGAGAGCTCCTGGGAATCGTCTCCTCCGGTCGACGAAGTACAGTAGTGGAGGAGGGAGGCATAGTTGGGAGAGAGCTCTGCAGACACGGCGGCCGGCGCAGCTGCCCGACGGCGGCGAGGGATGCGATTTTGGAGAAGGAGGAGGAGGGAGGAGAGTTTCAGATCTGACCAGATCTGATTTTTTATTTGGTTTTTCGGTTAGATTAGGTAATTGGGTCGGGTTGATAATTGGTTGGGTGCTTGGGTTAATTTGGGTAGATAGAATCTGATGTGGCATTTTAAATGAGGTGGCAGTGGAGTTGGCAAGTCCACATAGGCGGATGGACGGAAAAATGGATGTCTGTAGCTAACAGTGACCTCTTGGATAATAAGTCAAAGTTTGGTAATGGCAATAGCAATTTTTTTGTTTAGTGACTTCCAGGTTATTTGGCCAAAGTTCAGTGACTATTTAAGTAACCAACCCGTCTTCTTATTCTTAATATGTTGTTGACTTAAATGTTTTGATAGTAGTTCATAAAATCTTATGATTTTATGATTAAAAACTACGATTTCGATTTCACTCATGTTTTCGATTTCACGTGGAATCACGATTTTGACTACATTGATTAGGGTTTGTAGTTTTCATTTGGGCTTAAGTTATTAAGTTCGTATGGGCTTCATGTACCTTATTATGTAGTTTTTCCTTGGGCCTTTGGGCCTAACTTTAGATCCTTTAAGTTTATAATGAACTAGTCTTTGTAAAAATAAGATTAGATGGTTGCAAGTGGAGGGTATATGCTTTCTGGTTCGGCGGGAATGAAGCCTACTTTGTGAAGGCAATGGGATTGCCTCACAACTACCCTTGAGCTGATCAAAATAGGAGTGCTGCAATAAAATGGATTTTCGGTAAATACTTCAACATGTTTCGAATCGACCCTGAGCTAAATACAAAACATCTAGTCATGGAGATTAGTGAGAGACACATGACATTGATGTATCAATGCGTGTCTGTGCAAACGCAAAACGATTGGCCAAAAAAAGTTGGAGAGGTTAAGCAGTTACAAACATCAGACCCTCAAGAGTTGTTTCTTTTGAAGGTGGATCCAGTACCTGATGAAGAGTATGTCTTGTTCAATAGAATTTTCTTGGGATTCGGTTGCTTATGTAGGGGTTTAGGGTTGGATGCCAAAAAATGTTTGGACTAGACGGTTGTTTCTTGAAAGGGGAAGTGAAAGGGATGCTGCTTAGTGTCGTTGGCAAAGATGGAAATAACCAAATGTATCCGATTGTGTGGGTAGTTATGGAGGGGGAGAATCGAAGTTCTTGGACATGGTTCATAAACATAATAAGGGAGCAACTGGAAATGGCCGATGGTACTGGATGATCAATTATCTCTGACTAGCAAAAGGTGATTCTGCCAATTACTAACTTCTGTACATTTCGTAAATTACAAGTGTGTACTGACTCAACTAGTTTGCACTGGCAGGGACTTGTGGAGGCCTTGGTTGATAGACTTTCATTTGCTGAGCACAAAAAAATGTGCCAGACATGTTTCGACAAATTGAAAGATCAAGCACAAGTCTTCCATTGGCAGAAAAGCATTTTGGGATGCTGTGTGTAGTTGCAACGTCTCTGATTACAAGTACCATTTGGTTGAGTTGAAGGCACTGCAAGACTCAGGTGATGATCCCGACTACTACACTGATTTCTTAAATATGGCCCTAAAACTTTCTCTAGGGCTTATGTGTTAGGGTTCCAAAATGTGATTTCATTGAGAGCAATATTTGTGAGACATTTAACGGATGCATAGTCAAATATCGTAGTTTGCGGATAATTAACATGTTGGAAGGCATACATACGTATGTAATGACCCGTGTAGTGTCAAATTCAAACATGATGAACTCTTCAGATCGCATGCTGCTATGTCCTAGGATAGCTGAGATATTAGAGAGGTAGTGGCTAGACACTGTGTTGTCCTGCAGATTCTATAGTTAGTGTGTAAGTGTCAGGTTGGTAGTAAAGGGTATGTCGTTGTTCTGGATAAGAAACTATGCTCGTGTGAGTACTGGGAGCTTAGTGACATCCCATGTGTGCATGTCATATATAGCATCCTCTCCTATATACGGAAGGATATATATTATTGAACGTACATTGCATATACTACATGTCATGCTCGTACTCATATGGGTTTGGGGGCATATACCGGCTCTTCTAGGGCAACAAGCATGGGAGCCAGCAGATGGCTACGAAATCAGGCCACCTATGACCAGACTGATGTCAGGTAGGCTGAAAAGGAATAGAAGGAAGGAGTTAGAAGTAAGACCTGCCAAAAATGGAGTTGAGACTGTGATAAGTAGGAAATGGATAATAATGCATTGCAGGAATTGCAACAATAGAGGCCACAACGCTCGGCGTTGCCCGAACAAAGATGTTGATCAAGCAGATGCGCCACCTCCAAGGCGTAGCAGAAGGGGTCAGGCTCCAAGGGCTGAGAAGAAACAACTCCTAGGAGAGTGATGTGTAGCAAATGTTGCTCTGTTGGGCACAATGCTAGAACCTGTCCCATGCTTAAGGGTCTGTAGGTAATGCTTGGTTATGTCATTGATTCATATGTCTATAGAATTTGAATCTGGTAATGAACTCCATCCATTATGCAGGCTGTGGTAGATCCGAATACGTCTACCAGGGTCCGAGAGAGTGAGATCCGCATTGTGATGCAAGGAGTAGATGTTTACACGAACGAATTGACTGGAAACTCATACTATAGGGTACATATATGACTGGAAGTGCTATTTCACATTGGTTTCTAAACCCTATAACCCAGAGCCATAACTGCTGTTGTGTCCTTTCAGGCTGGATTAGGAGTAGGGGACAATACTGGAGGTCCGGATGAGATAGAGCACCGTCCATCTGAACCTGAACCACCGTTTGGCACCAACCAATAGAAGAAGGGATCTAAGAGGGTGAAGAATTATGATAGAAGAACTTGAATGTGGTTAAGGCCATGGATGTTCTTATTTTGTTGAGTACTTAAACTCGTTTGGATTCAGTAGTTATGATGTGGTTAAGGCCTTGTTTGGATTCCTTTTGGATACTGGTTCATCTTTTTTAGTACAAACTTTTTTTTTTTGGTCGAGCACTCCCACGGAAGGGAGGGCCAAGAACGCCTAGACTAAAGGAGAAAAAAGGGGGGAGGAAGAGGTTGGGTTGGGGTTGGGGGATACGAATAGAAAATCGAGACAAGGAGGACGTATGAGGTCAGGGTGGGTGAAAGCATGATCCGGCACATGATGAGAACTTAGGGGGGATAGAGCAGGCGAACTGTGTGAAGTCCAAGAGTCTAGTTTTTAGCGGTAGCATAGTGAGAGCATGACGTGCTATATTATGTGCCAACGAGTTAGCCTCCCTTCTGATAGAAAAGCACTGGATCGATGGATAGCGAGCTAATAACACCCTACATTCTTGCACAATAACCCCTGCCCGAGAGTGCAGGCATTTTTTATCCCGGATGTGCTTCGTAACCATTGCTGCATCACCTTCAACATCCAACGACAGGATCGATCGACCGATACCCCACCGGAGGGCTTCCCGGACCGCCAGAGCTTCCACCGTGAAGGCTTCCGTGAGATGAGGAAAGAATCGACCTCCAGCAAAAAGGATAGTACCAGCTCCGTCTCGGAGAACGAATCCAATACCTCCACCTTGAGCAGGGCGGATTGCACCATCGACATTAATCTTGAGCCGATCCAAGGGAGGGGGTCGCCATTGAGCAGGGGGGTTCACCATTCGGGCCGGGCCAGGGCGTTGTCGGACGTCCTCCTGGGCCAAATCCAAGCTTGCTTTTTCCAAGTGTTGTTCCATTTGGGCTTTGAGACCCGGAAGTAACGTTTGCTTGTTGAGAAAGACCACCGTATTGCGTGATTTCCAAACTCTCCACCAGAAAAAGATGATCTGTTTTCCAACAGAGGGATCAAGTCTAAGAACTTTTCTCCATACGATACAAAAGTTTGTGTTATTGATACGATTGAGGGGAATGTTCATAAGTGTCCCAAAACGAGACGCGAGCGGGCAATACAAGAGCAGGTGCGAGATAGTTTCCTCAGACGCTGCACAGACAGGGCACTGTCTTGGGAAGTCCTTGATGCGTGAGTTCAAAGCGACACGGGTCGGCAAAATCCCTAAAATGAAGAATTTGAGTTTGGGTGGAACAGGAAACGACCAAATGCTGTCCCACGCCTCTGAGTCCATCGGGGAGGTTGGTCCGATCACAGGAGCCTTGTTGAGACCAAAGTATGCAACTTTATACCCTGAATGAACTGAATAAGCACCTGAATCCGTGAGTTGCCGGATAAGTTGGTCAGGAATTGGTTCCAAAGGAAGCGGAATGGAGGAGATGATTGTGACGTCGACTGCTGAGAAGACTTGATTAAGAAGAAGACCATCCCAATTCCCATTATCAATGAAGGTGGCGACCGTTGTGTAGGGGCTCCACGGGTGGGCAGATTGGATGCGGCTCGGGGGACGTGGAGGAACATCCGGAATCCAGTTATCATGGAAGGCCAAGACCTGACGACCAGTACCAATCTAGCATCGCAGACCTTGGAACAAGATCCCTCGGCTAGCCAAGATGCTTTTCCACCCCCACGAAGGATTTGATCCCTCCTCTGCCAACATGAATGACGAGTCGTGGAAGTATTTACCTTTGAGGATTTGAGCTAAGAGCGAGGAGGGATCCGATATAATCTTCCAGCCCTGCCTTGCCAAGAGGGCAAGGTTGAAATGATGCAGCTCACGAAATTCAAGTCCCCCTTCTCGTTTGGAAGAGCAGAGTCTTTCCCAAGAGATCCAACGAATTTTACTCCTAGAATCGGTTTTCCCCCACCAGAAATCACGAATTAAGGCCGTGAGACGTTTAATAATACGTTTAGGAAGTAAAAAGCAGGACATGGTGTAGACAGGGAGTGCAAGCAGGACTGATTTGATGAGCACTTCCATGCCAGCAGGAGACAGATATTTTCCTTTCCATGCCTGTAGTTTGCTCAACACCAAATCTTCAACATATTTGAAGGTTTCAATTTTTGAACGGCGTAAATTCGTGGGGAGGCCAAGATATTCGTCATTGACAGTCGAGGGTCGCATCCCGAGCGCCATTCCAAATGCGGCCTTGTCCTGATCCGCCGTAACTTTGCAAAATGTGACTGCTGATTTCTGCCGGTTAACTTTTTGTCCGCTCACATTTTGAAATTTGGCCAATAATTCCAACAAGACGGTGATATCATCCAGGGAGGCGCGTAAGAACAAGTACGTGTCATCTGCAAACATTAAGTGAGTGAGTATTGGCGTATGCGCATTCATGCGGACCCCAGCCAGCGAATCTGATTCCTGTGCCTGTCTTAGCAGCATGGTTAATCCTACAGAGCAAATGGCGAATAGAAGTGGGGAAAGAGGATCCCCTTGCCTCAGACCCCTAGACGATCTAAAAATTTCATTGTTCTGACCATTGAAAAGAACGGCGAAGGAGGGAGTTGTGACACACCGGCGTATCCAAAGTATCCAAAGTTCACCGAACCCCATCATACGCATCATAGTAAAAAGAAAAGGCCATTCAATCCGGTCGTACGCCTTTTCCATATCTAGTTTCAGAGCCATATACTTAGTCTGACCAGAGGTCCGGCCAGACATGAAATGCGTGATCTCTTGAGCAATGAGTATGTTATCAGCGATGTCCCGACCTTGAACAAATCCATTTTGGGTTGAGCTGATAACTGTCGGGAGGACTTTGCCAAGCCTTTTGGTCAAGATTTTACTAATGATTTTATAGGACACATTGCACAGTCCAATAGGACGAATTTCCTTCATTGTTTTAACATCAGGGACCTTAGGCAGGAGGGCTATCCATGTGTGATTAAGGCATTGCAGGAGGTCTGCAGAGTCAAAAAATCAATCACAGCAATAGTCACATCATTGGCTACTAGATCCCAAAAATCTTGGAATAAGGAAGCCGGAAAGCCATCCGGCCCTGGGGCTTGATGAGCCCCAATGTCAAAGACCGCCTCCTTGACTTCAGCAGGAGAGACCGGAGCTGAAAGAAGGACATTCATTTCATTTGTGATACGATGGTCTCGAGTAATGGGGGGAACTAACGAGGCAAAATTGTTAGGAGGATCATCCGAAGTGAATAGATTTTCATAGAAGGAAGAAGCGATTCGGCCCATATCCACCGGACTAGTAAAGACACGACCCTGATCATCTTCGAGGGACAAAATGTTGTTTCTTCGCCTCTTCTGCACAATTGTCTGGTGAAAGAAAGAGAAATTTTGATCTCCCAGCCTAGCCCATCTCGCGGCAGCCCTATGTTTCCAATAAAGTTCCTCCCTATAAGCTGCCTCTGCTAGTTCGGCCTGAAGGGAGAAAACCAGATTCCAATCAACTGTTGGTTCCAATTTGGCTCGTTTAATCTCCTCTTCCAGTTCTTTCATTTGTCTGGCAGAATTCGTAGTACCGTTTCTGGCCCATTTAAAAAGAACATGTCGTAACCGTTTAAGTTTATCATGAAGTTTGAATTGGGGGGACCCAGTCATAGGATGGAGCCATTCTCGAGACACCATAAACTGAACTTCTGGATTGTGAACCCACCGGGCGTCATATTTAAATTGTCGTTTGAATGGCGAGTCAGGAGGAGATTGTCGGATTACGATAGGCAGATGATCGGAACCAAGACAATCAACATGGGTAACCGTTGTTTCCGGCCAAATGAGGAGCCAATCTGTGTTAATGAGGAAGCGGTCCAACCTCTGCTTAATGACTGTATTCTCAATTCGATTAACTTTCGTCCATGTAAATTCCGGCCCAATAAAACCGACATCGATAAGTTGTAAGTCATTGATGAAAGCTGAAAAGTCGGCTAAAGATCTGGGGTTCGGATCGTTGCCTCCTTGCCGTTCGGCGTTAATGGAAATGGCGTTGAAATCACCACCAATGACAATGGGTCCCGATATGTCTAAGATCAGGCTTCGAAGCATGTCAAGTTGAGAAGAACGAGTTGAAACAACAGTCGAAAGGTAGACACCAACGTAAAAAATAGCATTATTATTCGGAGAATTCCAACGAATACAAATAGCAAACGAAAAGGAAAAAAACAGAGAGCAGGAGAGATGGGGGAGCCAAGACATAGCAAGACCGCCACCCGTCCCTTCACCCTCCATAAGTTCAAAATCTGAAAAACCTAGTGGTCGGAGTTTTATTCTAAGCCTATCTGAATCCAACCGAGTCTCACTTAAAATTAAAAATTGGGGACCAACTTGATTAACAAGTTGAAGCAATTTCTGGTTTTTCAAGGAAGTCCCCAACCCTCGACAATTCCAAGCGATGCAGCTCATCTATCCGGGTGGGGCCGATTTAGGCTGGTTACCTCCGCCTCTTGATTGATTTCATTTTGGGTAGAGTTCAAAGACTCTCCCTCTTCAGATCCAGAAATAAATAGAGCATCCGGGTCAAAGTTTGTTGCACTTGAATTTGGCTGAAAAGCTGACCCGGAAGCATCTTCTTTGGCAGCAATATCAAGTGGGCCCGCAACCTGTTCAGCAAAAGGTGGGGCAGCCGGTTCCGCAACTGCATGCGGGGAGAGTGAGATGGGATTTGGAAATTGAGATGGCGTCCCCAAATCTCTTTCAAATTCCTCCAGCAATTTCCTCTTTTAAGAAATGGAAGAAGAGAAGGATGGAGACTGACCCAATTGAGTGATCGGCCCGAGCACAGGAGGCAGGAGGCGAGTCGGCTGCTCACAGTCCGGAGGAGCAGAACTGCGACTTGCAAGGCCCAAGCTTGGGCCCGTCTTCACCACAGGGGCCGAGGAGAACTTAGTTGGGTCGGGCCCATCGACAGCAACAGATTGGCGCTTTCCTGGCCTGGAGTCCGGGTTGAGAGATGATCCTGCTTGAAGCGACGCACCACCCGAAAAAATGGGTCGGGCCCGACGGCCCGCAGCAGCAGAGGTTGGGCCAGACGAGGATGCCGAGCCGGGGGAGCCCAACTGAGAGCCTCCTGAACCACCAAGCGGGCCTGACGTTCCTGAAGAGCCACCCGCATCGCTTGGGCCTGGTGTGACCGAGCGCAGAGGACGGACAGAGCGGAGAGATGGGCCTGGGCCAGGTGGGCCTGCCGGGCCAAGACGGGGCCTGGCGTGAGTGTGATCAGACGGCCCAAGGATTGCAAGAAGAGGACGTGCTCCTCCTGGGTTCAGCCCACTCCCTCGCCGAACCCCTCCAAACCGGCCTCCCCGCGCCCACTGACGCTGAAGCGTGGAAGACAATCCAGCCGCCACAGAAGGATGCAAGCCACCACGTCCGCTCCCTGCTTGAGGCGGAGCCGAGTCCGGACGCAAAAGGCGGGGGCCTTGACCTTCCTCCTCATCCGGATTGACCTTGAGATGCATCCATTTTCCCCGAACCAAAGCATCATACTCCAAGTCCGGAAACGGACATTCGGCCATGAAATGGCCTAGAAAGCCGCAAAGATAACAAATACAAGAAACTTTCTCATACGAGAAAACACCGTGAAGGTGACATCGTCAAAGCTTGTAGCCATAGTCGTTCCCAAAAAGGAATCCAAAAGATTCATCCGAACCCTTCCCTTAACATAAAGTCCCTCCGGAGTTCGAGCATCGAAGTACCCCATCCTTTCAACTTGACCCATCGGCGCCAATAATTTCCTGCCCAAAGCTGTAGTACGATAGACAAATGGCAACCCCGTAATCTTAACCCAGATCAACATGAATTGAAGTGAATGAAACAAATCCTCAAGGGAATCATATTGTCAGAAAAATTGATAATAAAGCACTGAAAGACCCATGGCTGTTTCTCCAACACCCAGTTCCGTTTGGTTACCGATGGGAAAATGAATTGATATAGACCGAAGCCTACATCGAAGATACGGACTCTGCCACATTGCCACACCGGGATGAAAGCATTCTCCACAAGCCGGAGATCCCTTGGTTCCTCCCAAAAAATACGTGCAAGGAGACTGAGCTCAGAACGTTCCCTTGCATCCCTCAAGTCATCGGCCGAGAAATGAATAGCAGGAGCCCCATCATCAACCAACTCTGCCATGGTACTACCCAACGATATCGGAACGCAAGCACACAAAAAGAACGAAGCAGAATAATAGAGAAGAGTTTGGAGTTGTGGAAATAATGAGCAAAGGCGCATCTGAATAAATACACACAAAGCCAACCAATTGCAGTTCTGTTGCGAAACAAACTCAGTTGAAAGACAATCACAATCCAACACAAACTCTACCACCCAACAAACATGTAACCAATTAAACAATTCCCAACCAACCCAAAACCAAACCGAGTAACCCAAGAACGATTCAACCAGAAACACGAAAAAGACATCGAACCAATCTGGAACCTGATCCGAGAAGCAATCCCCATCCAGCGATCTAAATCGACGGAAGGCGAACGGGATCGCGCCAACGAAAACGAGCACCGGGGGGATTGGAAAAGCCGCGACCTCGATGTGGTTCGCAAATTGCCGTCCCGGGATAAACTGAGGAAGAAAAAGCCAATCGGATCCCTTGGGGGAGCCCCCAATTCGAGATCCAAAATCCTCGCCGGTCCTGTAAAATCTTCGAATCCAAACAAACAAGAGCCAGAGGGAAACCAAAGTGAAATACACCCAAATGGTGGCGTCAGTTCTCAACCGAACCTGTATTACAGCCCACGGTAAGCCCGTGACTGTCGTAGTAAACCTTCCGCTTGACCCTAAAGGCCATCTTGACGGAAGGGGTAGAAAAGAGATGAGAGGGAAAATGAGGAGGACCAACTCGAGAAGACAACCCAGACCAGGAAAGGGGGGAAATTTTTTTTTAGTACAAACTTGTGTCTGTCTTGTGACATTTTCGGTATTGGAATTACCACTTTCCTGAGTAATCCAATCAACCGAGAAACCGAAATCAAAATAATCAACTCAAACCACTTACGTGAACCTCCCCTGAATCACGTGGCCAGCGACGACCCAATCCAACCCAGAATTCTGGTTATTTCTCCCTTTTTATTGTTTTTTATTTATTTCCCGGAGTCCAGGTTGCTCGGAGATTTACAAAAAAAAAAAAAAAAACGCTCGATCGAGAGAGAGATAGAGACTCACTGAAACTAGCCAGTTGCAGGGCGGCGACCTGAGATCCATCCTCGGAATCACGATCAACCGGTGACCGTATAGCCATGTGGAGAAGAGCAGTTTGTTCACAGATCAAAACCCTAGCCGCAGCCACCCAAGGCGCTGCCTCCTCGTCCCGATTGCCTCATGCTAGCAGATCCATCATTTCTCCGGCGGTCTCTTCCTCTCTATTCAACCGCTATTTCAGCGCCGTAGCAGGTACCGGTTGGAATAGCGTTAAACGCCTCTTTTCGTTGATGACTGTTTATTGGTTACTTTGCGTATTTGAGTTGTCTCAGTTTTTGTTTCGAGGGATTGGTGGCTCCTTTATCTGTTTTGATGTGAAATGAGTGGAAGATGATAGCGATGTACTTGTCATTTATCCGGACTTGGCTCATTCTCTGTGCCCTCTGGCATTTATTTGTGTCTCTCTTGATGGGCTGGTTCGTTAGGTGACGCTTATTGGGTTCCCTTGCAGATGGTGCATTGAGGAAGCCGGTTCAGGGTATGATGCCTATTGCCACTGGCCATGAGCGTGAAGAACTTGAAGCTGAAATGCAGGTTCATTAATTATTGTTTAATTTAAGTATTGGCAAATGTGATTTCGATCGTCAACTCCACTTACAGATTTGACATCAAACACACAAAACACACATCTCATTGCACAAATCTCCTCCTAATAAACAAACAAAAATTATGTATTTGACATTTATTCTTAGTAACGACTCTTGTTGGGTTTTTTCTTTCATCATTGTATATATACTGTTGTCGCAATTTGGTAACACTTCTGTTTTTTTTTTCCAGGGAAAGGATATTCTTGACATTAACCATCCCGTTGGTCCGTTTGGCACAAAGGTTAGTGCTTCAGATGTTTGAGTCTGGTATGCTGTGATGTTAAACATTGATTAACAACTTGTGATATTATATGTCGTTCTTTGAGTTTAACCTAGAATTTTCAGTGGTATGAATGTATAGATTTTTAGTGGCATTCGATAAATTTGTGGCCTTTACACTGATCTGAACTAAGAAGTAGCATATAGTTTTACAAGGGTGTTCAATATTACTGTTGGTTGACTTGAGAACTAGGAGTCGGTCCGGCTAAAAATGGATTTGTGATCTAAGCTCTAGCCCACATAAAATCCTGAGAAAGCTTGGCTGCACAGCTAGTCATGTTCTGTTTACATGCTGGTAGCTTGGTAGTAAGAGTATTGCGTAATAAATGGTCGTCTACATCCTTGCACTGGCTGTTTTTCTTCAAAGTGGCTTATGATCATTACCTGAGTGTTTTTGGAGAATATGCAGAGTTGATCAACTGGGAGGCCAAATCTAAACTCGATCATCTATATTTTTTTGTTTGTGAAAATGCCTATTTTTTTGCAGGGTAGTAAGTTCATATACTTATCTTAATGTTGGAGTTGTCATTTTCAGTTGTAATGTGGTGTATGATGCATACAATCACAACACACAATCTAGGGAGTTAAGATATTGGTGAAATAATAATGTGATACAATTGTGTTAACGTGTCACATCATCTTAACTGCACTGCTCACATTCTTGATGATGCAAATGTGTCTTGATTTGGTTTAGTTGCATTGAAATTTTTTGTTCTGTCACACGTTTTATTCAGTTTTTCTATGTGACATTCAATATCTGAAGTACAATTGTGCTTCCTTCAGGAAGAACCTGCTATTGTCAAGTCCTATTATGATAGGAGGATAGTTGGATGTCCCGGAGGTGAAGAAGGTAAGGAGTCATAATTATTTCCAATGAATACCTCAATGTCCTTTCCCCTGCTCCTTTTCCTAATTTTTTTCTCTGGGCTAAAGCCTAAGGTAGTACAGTATCACATTATACATAAATTTTGTCACTTTGTGTGTGCACATCTCTTGTTTACAGAGGATGAACATGATGTTGTCTGGTTTTGGTTGGAGAAAGGCAAGCCATTTGAATGCCCTGTCTGCTCACAGCACTTTGTGGTAAGCTATAGATACTTGGTTTGACATAACCATCAATTCTCAGGTTCTTGAACCTGATTGATATATTATTTTCCTGACGGAGTAGGATCCATTAGGAGTGTAGGTTATTATGTGAATATAAAAGGGCATCCAGTTAGTTATCTTAATGTGATTACCCAAGGAATATGAGCCTTGACTTTCTGACATGCCTTCATTGCCTTCATTAATATAATATGCCAAAATGTACCATAAGTGAATGCCAAAAATGAGAAGCTAAAACCTGCTTGAATGAATGCAATTTCTGAAATCTTTGCATGAACTTGGTACTATTTTGGTCTTTGTACTGAAAATAAGCAGCAGTTTTCCTCATTTTACTGTTCTGCCACTTTCTTCCGAGTATTCCTTGTAGCTGTAGAGACTTGCATGGATATGTTCATGTCAGTTATCCTATCCATCTCATGGAAGTCTTTCTTGTGTTCGGCTAAGAAACTCTTCTAGTTTATATCATTGGATGCCACAATTGTATAATCCACATGTAGTCTTGTTGTTAATAGTACCCTGAAACACATCAGGTCTCTTTTATTATTATTGTTGAGGCAAATCCTTGTGTAGTAGTTGTTTGACCCCTATATCAGTATGCACGAGTGAAAACCCATTATTTTGTTGCACTTGAACAACAGTTATTGAGCTTGTAGTTAGAATTCTCGGGAAAAATTCTCCAGTTGATGTGGGTTAGCCTTTTCCTTAGAAGCCCTAATCCTATGAATACATGTTTTGCTAGATACAACAATAAAGAATATCACATAAGCAAGATTACATATTGCCAGGAGAACAATCAATTTAAACTGAAAACAGTTAGTAGTCAAAGTTACCCTTTTCTTAGAGCTCAAATGTTTATTCAAGTAAGTTAAGGAGAAGGTATAGAAATTCTACAAGAACGCCTAAAGTGACTCGTTGCATATCTTGCTAGATTGACTCGTATTCATTGTCGGAAATCGATATAGTCAAGTGGTATCCATGGATAGGAAGAGATAGTAATGCATGTAAATAATATGAAGTGACTGTCGATATTAGCGTAGTTTACTAAAGCAGTAAATGTATGTTGGTTGCAGCTGGAGGTTGAGGGCCCTGGAGGAGACCCTGAAGCTGGACATGGTGATCACTAAAAGGCGGCCAAGTTCCAACATTTGCTATTTTGGAATAAAAATATGGGAGAGGTATAGGATGAATGTTAAAGTTCAAGAGTGAATGCAGGCTTCACTCCAGGCTAAGAGAGCTTGGTGACTTATTGTTTTGTTTGGTTCTTTTTCCAATTTTTGTTCCTCTGATCTGATGATGAATCTTGTTTAAAAAGAAGAAATTGAATTTTAGGGCATTACGGAAATAAATTTATGGCTCCAATCTTTCTGGATTTGATTTTGCAATGTATCAGATTTGGGTTTGGAGTTGTTTTCCTTTCGTCCAAAGATAATTTGTATCCGTATCGGTTCGAGAGCATGAGAGATTGAGTTTATCTATATTTATTGCAAGGGTAGGCACGCAACAAACTACTTAGCTAGCGTCGGACATGAGATGTCTATACTCTATAGATGTGCATAATTTCTCTATTTCTAATCCATTATTTGTATATTGGTCACACTATAATGTAAGAGCATCCACACCAAGCTTTCATTTACAATTGCAAAGTGACATGGCAAGCCAAATGCAATTGCAAAGTGAATTGCATTGGTGTGGGAAATCCTTAAATTTATGCAAGCTTGCTATTTTAGCAATTCACTTTGCAATTGCAAGTGTGGGCCCATGATGATTTAAATGAATATTTAATGTAGTTGAATGATTAGTGGTCATTTAAATGTAGTTGATTAGATAAATAATTTAATTATGCAATTTGTTAACTCTAAGCCAACATAAGATTATATAAATATTAAATAAATTATATATATATATATATATTCTAATCTAGGATTTAATGATTAAATGATAATAAGATATATGTGAATTAGTTACATAATTTGATTATATAACTTTAAACTAAACAAAAGATTAGGTACAATTTTCTGTTAATGGGAGAAACTACAACTTGGGGTACTACCTCACTGATGGTATTTATCCTAATTGGGCTACATTCGTCAAATCAATCCCATTACCTCAAGGACCGAAACATAAATTGTTTGCTAAGAAGCAAGAGGCGGCAAGAAAAGATGTTGAGCGAGCATTTGGGGTGCTTCAAGCACGATTTGCTATCATTAATGGCCCATCACGCATGTGGTGTAAAGATATAATTGGCGAAATAATGAGGGCATGCATAATTATGCATAACATGATAGTGGAAGATGAGCGAGATTCATATATTCGTCAATTTGATTATACAGATGATGAAGTGAACTTTAGTGTATCCATGCCTACGGTTTCTCAAAATCGTCTTCCCGCGTACGAGGAGTATCTTCGAAATCATACAAGGATACGTAGTAGGTCAACAAATAGTCAACTTCAAGCAGATTTGATAGAAGAGCTATGGAACCGATTTGGAGACGAGGAGGATGATGTTAATTTGTATGAATAAAATAAATTATAAATGTCATCATTTCTAAATAAATATTATAATTAATATTTATTAGTTTCATTAAATGTATAATTAACTATAAGTAAAATAATGAAGATAAAAGTAATTGAATGAAAAGAGAGTATGATCCCACCAATTGAAATTGCAAATGAATTGCATTGGTGTAGAGTGAATGAAATTAAAAGTGAGTAGATTGCAAAAATGAATGAGGTGGCAGTGGGGACCATTTTTGCAATTGCAAGTGAATTGCATGAGTGCGGATGGTCTAACTGGTGTTTTTTATAATAGTTTGATCATGAACAAAGATTAGATTCGTTGCACCTAAGATTTTTCACAAAACTCGTATTACAACAAACACTTTTTCACCGTTCTCGTACGTCAAACAAAGAGCTACTGCTACTAATCTATACCAATCAATTATGATTTGTATACTTGTATGTACTGCCGTTTTGGAGACCAGTTTGCCGTTTTGGGCCCATGGGCGACCAGAAGAAGTTCTGAAACCAACTCATCAACAAGGAGAGAGGGACATACAGATATAGAGAGAGAGAGAGCCGGGTCGAGCATCTCACTTCATTCGTCTTGCATCCCGCCGCCGAGTTCCACCACTGTCAGTCGCCGGGAGCTTGACCGAACAAAACAAGGAACAAATAAGCCAATAAGAGGCTTATTACTTTCACAGAACGCCGCAGAGATCGGACTTTTCGCTGTCCCCGCCGGGCAAAGTTCACAGGCTGGATTTTGGCTGATCGGATACAAAAACGATTGAAATCCATCCGGATAATTGTAGACAAGGTTGGTTATATACTGCCTTCCGATTCGAAGTAGCAGGCAGATAATCGGAGTCTGGTAATGGGCGATGTTGCAGCGCATATAGCAGAGTAGAGCGTTTTCTCCAATCCCGGGTATCGGTTTCTGACTTCTTCTTCTTAATCCGACTGTCATGAACGATGTGAGAACAGTTATGGTCTATTATTGTTCAGTAGGTGAAACTAAAGGCTCCTTCAGTTTTTAGGTCTCTGCTTAAGTTATTATGTTGCAATTTCAGAGGTTAGATGAACCGAATTTGTCATTTGAATGTTCATTGATAGAAGGCTAATCGCTCAGTTGCGTTCTTGAGTGCACTTTGGTAATGCTAAAGGGTTTGAGATTTGAGTTTGTCTGTTTTGTGTGATCCTAATTTTGCTGGTTCCTTGATTAGCCTTGTCACTAATCTCATGATGGAAAAGAATCGCTTGTAGCCTTGGAATCTCTTTTTGTGTCGACTTTCATATTTAGTAGTTCCAACTCTGTTCCTCAAGGACAATGTCTATTTCGTGTCTTGTGGCCATGCTTCGTTGATTACTCTACCTATGGTGAGGTTTAGAATGGGATTAAACGGTTTTACAGACTGGTTTTCCACCATTTTGTTTCAACGCATTAGAGGAAGGCTGGAGACTGCTCAATCTATGTCCATTGTTTACTGCACTTGGATGCTGATATGTTTGGCTTGAATTTGTGAACTTTTGCATACGATAATTTATTGTATTATTTAGAAATCAATGTTGGATGAATGTGGAATACGCAGAATGGCGATTTGGGGCTTGTTTTATTTAGATGTTATAAAGAATCAGTTTCTGAGAGATATTCAATTGTAGTCGCTACTTGCTTTGCAAGTGTGTCTAGTTTAGTTTCTGCACTTCTGTATGGAGCTGTGTGTTTTTTATATTACAATGGTGCTCCTAGGTTGTTAGGCTGACAGGGTTCAGCTGTGGCCAATCTATGATTTATGAAATAGACAAATAGTCCATTTGAGTGAATACTCTTTAATTGATTAGTTAGTGCAGTGAGATTCTTACCGGATTCTATGTATCCTTGCGTAGATATATTTCAGGTATGTAACTTGCAGCTATTTAGTTAAGGCTTTGATACCACATGTTACATAGCTGAAACTCAGATACATAAGGATTGATAATCTAATAGTTTGAAAATGGATAACCTGTAGCAGTAAATGGCTTTTATGATTGAAGTGTGTTAGTCCTTACCGTTCAACAGATCCCTTGAAAGGATCCAAAATTTTGTTTATTATTGTTTTTGATTAGCATATGGGCTTGAGCGGTGGCATATGGAACGATACAGTTATGTGCCTGATATTTCCCAATCTGCTTGACTTTCAGGTTCCTGTGGTGACTGAACGGAAATTTTTAGCCAGCTGATCAGTTGAGTAAGTGAAGATCTTAATATATTAATATTTTCAATGCAAAGTTTAGTCTTGGGGTTCCAGTTTTGTAAGGTTATTATCTTTATTGACTCAAATTTAAGAATCTACTGTTTCACCATGTTCTTTATTTTTTTCTTCTGAGTTCTTTTGACTGATGTAAGGTTGACGGCTTCTTCTTGACCAACTTATCTCATGCAGTGTTTTTTATCTACAACAGCTAAGGCTTATGTATCATACCTAGCACTATCAAGTATAAACTATCTTTTCTAGACTAGGCTCAACTGTCAAAATTCTAAGCCTTTCCCCTTTTCCTTGATATGATTACTGTTTTTCTTCCATTGCGCTATGAATTGCTTGCTACCTTTGAT
This sequence comes from Linum lewisii, assembly GCA_034768395.1. Lineage (NCBI taxonomy): Eukaryota > Viridiplantae > Streptophyta > Magnoliopsida > Malpighiales > Linaceae > Linum > Linum lewisii. Next base: position 82,506,828 of record CM068296.1, read on the forward strand.
TTAGATGTCACTTATATTTGCTAGTCTCTCTACCTTCCCAGTGTATAGCTATATACATCCTTCTAAGAGTTGCTTGTTATGGCAGTGGATTTCGGGATTGATGATGATGATGTCAATGGAGATCTAGAAGGAAATATTGAACTGGATGATAGTCAAGTAGATGATCAAAGTGAAATTGGTGTCGATGTTATAGATGGGGAATTTAGGCAGGATCTGTGTAAAAAATTGGCCAAGGAGTCACCTGGAATAGAAGGCCTCCAAGATGGATTTGAAGTGTCAGTTGAGGATACCGCAGACGAGCCTTACATTGGACTGGAATTTGACTCTGAAGCAGCTGCACATGCATTTTATAATTCTTATGCAACACGAGTAGGATTTGTCATCCGTGTAAGTAAGCTGTCTCGTTCGAGAAGAGATGGTTCGCTATTGGTCGGGCACTTGTTTGTAACAAGGAGGGGTTTAGAATGCCAGACAAGCGTGAAAAGATTGTCAGGCAAAGAGCAGAGACTAGAGTTGGTTGCAGGGCGATGATCTTGGTTAGGAAAATAAGTTCCGGAAAATGGACTATCACAAAGTTTGTGAAGGAACACACTCATCCGTTGACACCAGGCAGAGGCCGAAGAGATTGCATTTATGATCAGTATCCGGTTAGTACCTGCTCTGACATTTTCTTTTTACTATATTTTAGGTTGCTATGGTTTAACTTGGATGGAAAATATTTGCTTTGATATATAAGCGCAGTCGATAGGGTTTTAGAACTCGTGGATTATAGGCCAGCTGCGTTGGGGCTTGGTATAGTGATGCTAGGTTTCGGAGTTGGTAAATTAACTTGAAACACGTAGAAGATTGCACAACTCTGAAGCAGGAATAGAATCACAATGTGATCCCAAGCGTTGGCTATAAGATTTGCGTCTAGTGTCTGTTAAATACTTTATCCACACATTACCATCTGAACCAAGTCATGAAGAGTCTGGTAGTAGGTGTCCTCTTCGGTGAAACTACATGTTTTCTACTTGGCTTGCGTAGGAGTGGGCAATGAGAAATGGGTATTGAGGTAAATCCCATACCTTCCCTGCTACCCGTTCGAGACGGGCCACAAGATGGCTATTCGGTAGAAAATAGGGTTTGGGTACCCGTCCCTATCCTATTAAATTTTGTGCATATATTTTTAAGATTACGTTTTATGTTTACTGGCGATTGTTCACTTTCCCAACTGGCATGTAACCTGTTTGTTTGCGTATTCTGGGTATAATGAATATCCCGTGTCCTGTCCTGAACGGGTTTGCGGGTACCCATTTTACCCGTTTGGGACGAGACAATGGAAAGGCACTTGTGGGTGAATATATGCCTGAACTTAGTTGCTTGCGGGCTCACTGTTCTGTGTGGGTTGCTGCAGAATGAACATGATAAAATAAGGGAACTTTCTCAGCAGTTAGCTGCAGAGAAGAAGAGAGCTGCAACGTACAAGAGGCACCTGGAACTGATATTCGAACAGATCGAAGAGCAGAACCAGTGTCTATCCAACAAAATCCGCCACATTGTCCAAAGTGTCAGGGACATAGATCGCGAGGATCAGCAGCAGCAATAGCAATAGTACTTTTGATTCTTATCAGAGTGTATAGTATTTTTAACTTGGTGAAGAAAAAAAATGTTTGGATCCTTAGATTCATTTCCAGTTAGTCTATTTAATAAGTTTTTACTTTAGCTTGAAAGAGGGGAGCTTCATTCTGTACACCATGGTCGAGCATGAATTCGTGATCCTTGACAAAACCTGCTCGTTAGAACTGTCGTCTTCCTCTTGCAGCCATGGCATTGTAGGTTTATTTTGCAGGTGCGGTTTGGTGTGCTTGCTGAAGACTGGTGTCAAAGTTCTAATGGTAAGGTCGGAACTGAGGGATCCGATGGCTTTATAGGACCGGGTCAGCCGAATTGGAGTGTCAAAGTTCTAAACCCTTGTTTGGATTGGGAATTGAGACTTGGGCTGCGTTTTTGCTTTTTGAGGTTCAATTCCTGCTGAAATTACCAATTCTATTGGAATTTGCATTCAAGTCAATTCTGTTGAATTGGTAGTTCAGTCTGGATAAAAAAGGAATTAGGCGGTCGAAATTTGTTAGAATTGAACCCCGATTCCGAAGAAATTTTACATGTGTATTTTTTGTGTTCAGTAAATGTATCCGGCAAAATTGGATGTGCGCTCGAACTATGTCCAACTCTATACGAGGACTTTTTAGTTCTCGTTGGGATTTAAGTCGTTTTGATTGGAATTAAATTTTCATCTCGAGAAAATGATAGTCGAAACGTGAGGTTATATCTCTAAGTAATCACTAATTCTAGTCATTATACCTCTAAGTAATTAGAAATTCCAGTCATTTGTTCAAGTCTTCATTTTAATATTGTTCGAGGGGTTCAGACGACTTCTATAAATACCAATAGTTGTTAGAAGAAACAAAAATATGACTTCGGTCGCAATTTATATCAATACAAAGAGTAACAACATCAAATGCATTGTTACCCTTGGTTATAGTTTAAATTGTCGCCACAAAGAGTAATGACATCAAATGGATCATTACCTTTAGTCACGGTTTAACCCGCAGTTGAAGAAAACCTATTTATGTTTTTAGGACAGTGCTTGGTTTGTGTTTGATCTAACTATGAATTTTAAAATTTCTTGACGAGTACGAATAGGGACTAAAGACGCCCAGAATCACGACTAAAATAAAGTTAGCTTAGAGTAAAATGTACCGGATTCACTCATGTTTGTCATCCGGTGCAAAATTAACCATGACAAATAACACTAACTAATTTTTTTTGAGTCTAAGAGTACAACTTATGTTGTGAATCTTAAACTAGGTTTTTTTTGTATTAAAAAAATTTGATCCGGTCCGTTTTACTGGTTAAACAAATTTTGATAACGACTCAAATATCGGACAAATATAAGAACCAACCCGAGTAACCGGTTCATAGCAACCTCTGTCTTTTCAGTTTTCAGTTCGAAGACTGAGGACGAAGCAGTAGCGCAGGACAGCCATGAAAGCGCTCTTCAGATGGAACGCAACCCTCTTGTTCATTTCCCGCCCCTCCTCCACAATGCCGGCACCGTTAACCTCCTTAACACAGGTTTTGGTTCCCAATTGTAAGTTCATCGCCGGGGACTCCAACACACACTTCCTCAGAAGCCGCAGATCCGCGTCTTCGTCTGCAATAACCAAGGCGGGATGGCTTCTAGGTCTTGGGGCAAAGCCGAAGCCGGTCTTGCCCGAGATTGTGAAAGCTGGTGACCCGGTGTTGCACGAACCAGCTCGTGAGGTTGACCCAGGGGATATCAGCTCGGAGAAGATACAAACTGTAATTGATGACATGGTTAAGGTTATGAGGACTGCTCCAGGGGTTGGGCTTGCTGCTCCTCAGATTGGAATCCCATTGAGGGTTAGCTTCTTCTTTCTAGTTTATCCATTAATTGAATTTGGGAGAGACTGCAATTTCTTTCTCTTTTAATTGTGAGGTTGTGGAGTGACTGCTTCAGTTCCCTAATTGTTCATCAGATTTGGTTGGATATAAGCATGGTTCCCATACTTATTAGATTTCAGAGTTTCAGCAGCTGAAATTCTAGTTCAGAATACATCATTGCCTCTTCAGTATTTCATGGTTTACATACTAAAACATAAGAAACTATCCCACTAATAACCATCTAACCTTATCTACACCTACTAATCCACATTCTCTAAACCTTGGTCAGAAATAGGACTGTAAATTTTGGTATCATCTTTGTTTCCTAGTCGCGGTGTCTGAACGGTCTAGCAAATGCTCAAGTTGCAGCCTTGCAAGACCCACTTTTTCTGGGTTGAAACTAGGTTATTGGATATTAAAAGGTTTTCTGGTTGCTAATTCTTTCTTACATGGCTACGGTTTGAAGTACAGTTGCTCAATCCATCCAACAGTTGTGTCATGTCTGATCCATAATTGGCATCTTGCGAGTGATTATGTTTCTTTTATCGTATTGCTAACGTATTCCCCGCTGCTGCTTCTATTATTACCTACTACAGTATATGTTATCATATTTCTCTGCATTTTCTCAATATGGCATCACCAATTCCTGTCACTCAGATAATAGCATTGGAAGATAAACCAGAATACATTAGCTATGCTCCAAAAGAAGAGACTGAAGCACAGGATAGGCGGCCTTTTGAACTTCTGGTATGTAGTATGCTGAAAAGAGGTTCTATTGATGTCATATCCAGTGATTTTGAATTTGCAGAGTGACAATGCCTTAGGTTTCTTCGAGGCAGGTAATCCTAAACCCCAAGCTTGTGAAGAAAAGCAACAGAACTGCATTGTTTTTTGAAGGCTGTTTAAGGTAATATCACCCAGCAAAATGCTTGTTGAATTTTCTTATGGACGGCGCTTGAATTGCAGCTGATACCCTGTTTCATAAAACTTTATCATAAATGATTAAAAGCAAGGAGGACTAAAAGTTAAAACTAGTTTTCTAGCATGTTAGACTTGGCATTTATAAAGAACAACATCTGTTCTCTGGACTCTGGCATGTAACCATTTGACTATGTTTCGTGTGTCTTATACTACTTGATTTCCCATTGAGTTGCACCGGCCTTTTCTCCTTCAAATCCGAATGTCCTGAATCAACTTTTGCCTTGCCAAGTCCTCTTCAAAATTTCCCATCTCGCTAACATGCTGATAAGACCTCGACGACAAATACAAGACCTTATCGATTCACACCTGTCTTTTATTGGTAAGAAGCAACTGGAACTATGGTAGCAATCTTCAATTGCAGGAGATATGCCCTAATTAAGCCAGTCAGCAGGTCTAATCAGCATGAATAGTCAGCGAAAGTTTCCATATGGATGATGATGAGCTGGCAAGGTGGATGCTAATTCAGTGAATTTCGTTAGTTCGATTAATGAAGAAATGTACAGTGCAACTAAATGGAAAATCAAGTGATATGTTATGCTATTTATCACGACTTATGTTCATCCCTTCAACTAATTGATATTTTTTCATGCACCCTTCTGATTGTCGGCCTTTGATGATTGATGAAGATCTCATGTAGCTCTCTCATCAGTAGAATATTAAGTGTTTTTGGATTGCCATTGATCTCTTCTTTCTGTGTGTAGTGTTGATGGATTCAGAGCAATGGTGGAGCGCTACCTGGACGTTGAGGTTACGGGCCTAAGTCGGGACGGTGTGCCGATCAAGGTCGAAGCATCTGGGTGGCAGGCTCGTATCCTACAGCACGAATGTGATCATTTGGATGGAACTCTCTATGTCGATAAGATGGTTCCCAGAACGTTTAGAACGGTCGAGAATTTAGACTTGCCACTCGCCGATGGCTGCCCTAAGCTCGGAGTTTGCAGGTAATCAGGTCAGACGGATCATATAGCAGCAGACAATTCAAATGAGCTTTACTATACTCCAAGGTGGTAGCATAAGCGGTTTTGAGTACTGTTTATTGTAGTTGATTGAAGTTGAATTGGCTTGCTGTGTCTCGAGATAATGGCCATTGTCAATTTGTCATCAAATCTCTTCGACTTGTTGGGGTCGTTTGGATGAGAGAATTGGGAAAAGGAATTGGATGGAATTGAGGGATTTGATTAAATTCCCTGTTTGGATAGCCTAAAAAATGCACAGAGAATTGGAGAGAAAATTCGGAAGTGGAATTTAAATGTCCCTTTTCTGAGAATTCGAATTACCCGATGACCATCAAGGAATTTCAATTCTCTGTACCATTGACTTGTGTTGCCCCTAACTCATGAACCCAGTTTTCATTCCAAGAATCTCATCGCAGAACCCTAGAAGTCTAATAAGATGAACCAAGAAGGAGGATGTAATGAAATTGCCGCTCCCGCCGCCGCCGTTGACTAGATCTACCATCGCCACCATCATAGACTATATCTCCCTTCCGCCGTTGTCGTCTGGATTTTCTGCAACCATGGGTAAGAAGGATCTAATATCTCCCTCCCGCAACCGTTGTCGATGTATTTGCTTCCCAGATGCAGAGGCTTCTGGGGAATTCGCTTCAGGACAAGGATATAGAACCGACTCGATCTGTGTTTGAAGCTCGGTCCATTCTCTGCAAAGATGTTGCTACTGCAGCTGATACTTCTAACTATTTCTATGTCTAAGAACACCTATACTCAATCTTGCTTGTAGCTTTGGGGTGCTGTGTTGTGGACCAGCAGCAGGCTTCATAATTCTTTCTTTATATGTTCCAATTCATTGATCAGTCATTATTTTGTATGAACAGAAAGTCTCCAAACTTCATAATTCTTGTTATTCTTTCATACCAATTAAAAGAAGTAATGGTTCTTGTCCTTGCGAACATGAATATGATTTAATCATTTGCATTAAATTGTTCATATGCACTAAAATGTTCATATGAACATTCAAAGTAATAAGTGCAGAAACTAAATTGTTCATCCTAGATTTATGCATATAACTACTCTATAACCAACCAACTGTCTTCACTCAATCATTTTGTAAGGCTAGTTTGAAGGGGCAAAACACTTTCGACACCTTCCAATTCATCTTTAGCAGTTCAGTAGTATATGTTCCAATTCATCTGAGCTGACCGACTTCGTGGGAGAAGGAAGAGCGTATAGGGAATTAGATACTAGGACATGGATTGAATTAATTGGTTTTTTGTTTCATGCTTAGAATTATGAACATAAAACACACTTTTCTTCGTTGGATACCTTCTTTTTCTCTGCAGCCTGCAGGTGCAGGTTCATCCTTTGATTTTTTGTTTCATAATCGTGATTTATTTGGATCCCTCACGCTACTGCTACTTTAAATCGAATAGTGCTCAAGATGGTCAGAAGAAGAACATATACAGAGGAGGAAAAGTTGGGGTTTATTGTGTTCCATCTACTATAGAGGTTGAAAATAAAATAAGGTTAGTTTGGACTTTTACTACACAAATAATACATTCCCTATCTCAATTCATTAACTTAATTAGCTAACCAAACAAGGATTTTAAATTCCATTTTAGCAATAATTCCAAGGAATTAAATTCCTTACAATTCACCCAAATTCTATGAGAATTCAAATTCCCTCATCCAAACTACCCCGTTAATGATTTTGATCCAGAGTTGCAGAAAGTTTTATAAGATTCATCATTGTAGCCAAATTTTGCTAATGTGCTCATGATCGATTCGTATTGTTGTATCTAGTGGATTGTTTATGAGCCGAACCAGCTTTTTCTCCTAAGGGCCTTGATTTCAATTCGAGTGTATTTGAGCCGAGCTTGATAGCCATTACAAGCTCGACTCAATAACCATTGTAACCGACTAAAACAACTTTTTTATGAACTCTAAGTATCATTTTTTGTAATACATACTCAAAATATTACATACAAATAAATAAAATTAAGTTGTAACCTAAACCTTTGCATGTGTAATTAAGCAGGCTTCCAAGCAAGCATATTTGAGTCTATCAAACTGGCTCACAAGCTAGCTAAATGAAGCCGGCTCATGAGATATGAAAAACAAGAGCCGAGGTCATGAGCTACTAATTGAGCCTCTTCACGAGCCAGGCTCAACCAGCTAACAAGTGAGCTAGCCTGCAAGCCTATCATCAAACCATCATTCGCTCAAGCTCAGAGTCGAGATTTTAACAAACTTTTTATTAGTAACTTTTACAAGCCTAACACTCAGTTGCTCAAGAGCAGCTTAGTTCGTCTAACATCCCTATCTGGTAATAAACCTTGAACACTATTAGCCTGTATTGCTCTGATCTCTGGTATGGGATAGTGATTAACTAGTTCATTATGATATATGATGATACAAACTATGGAGTGAGTATACATGTCCAGAATATACACAGATGACTGAAAATGCTGGTTTCTGGGTTTTCACCTTCTAAACGGCGGCATTTTGGATCTTTTGTTGGACATGCCAAAACCACCGCCGCCGCCGCCGCCCTTGTTCCGACCATCCCAAGCTGAATACCAGAAGAAGACAAACATCCATACAAATACCGCAGAGAATATCATAACCCTGTCCTGAAATCTACTTATACTCTCTACCACTCCTGCACCACAACAAGAAGAAGATTAAAGCTTGCGAATTGCCAACAAATCAACGAAAGGCAAAAACGATTATCAATCCCTAGAAAGAAATTGATTGATTATGTATGTACAAACATAGTAGCACCTGTGAGTGTGAGGGGTTTCTCATCGGGAGGCGGCGGGTCGGGTTGTGGTGGAGTCAGCTGAGCGAAATTGCGGCGGCGGAAGCGACGGGCGTGTAGGTATAGGTTGGGATTTCTGCAGCCTCCATGGAAACAAAGAGAATACGAAGAAGATGAAGAAGAAAGGCGGGAGTAGGTTATGATTTGGGTATGGAATATGGGGAGCGCTAGTGGACGGCCTTGGCTTCCGCTGCCGCCGCCGGTGGTGGTCCAAAAGCAATGGGCCGCCATTTTTTTCTGGTGGAAATGGAGAACACGCTACTGAGTCGCTTTTTTTTTCTTCCCTGGGAGTGAGGAGAGGAGTATAGGTAGTTATCTAAAGTAGTCACTAAATTTGGTAGTTTTATCCTATAACTACCAAATTTAAAAACTCTATTCAAATGGGTTAATACTGTAGTGGTCAGCCAATTTTGAATTTTGTATCATTGTGGTCACTTAATCTTCAAACTTTTTATTAAATTTCACGTCAATGTGTCATATGCCATAAAAATTAGAGTTTTATACTCCAATCAAACAACTTAATTGATTATTGAAACTAAATCATGTCAACATGATTTAGTTAACACGAGTAAGATGACAAACTCCTTCCTCAATTAACCCAACTACATCAATCCTTGAGATGTCAACCAATACTAACGAAACGGCAATGAGGAGACTTGCTTTTCAATAATGAGCCTCTTTTTATATTTTTATCATCTTGGCACAGACACCACCACACCAACAAAGCGCCTCTCGACCTCCCTATAACCATTATTAATGATGGTGATGAAGCAGGTTCGAAGTTTAATAATGTCATATCAGCATACTTTATTGTCGTCGTGGTACCTATGAGGCCATTCACGAGATACACATCCATACTTGTGACATTAATGGAGGAAGGAGCAACAAAACGAGAAGGAGGGATGACCAAGAATGTGCAGAAGCACAAGGAAGACTCACCCTCCTTTCAACAATGAAAGCATTTGAGTCATAGCTCATTACAAAGGAAAATATGAACAAGCTCCAACCAATACGCAAAGTTATTTTAGCAGAGATTAAGATAGCTCCGAAAGAGATAAAAGTAGAAAGGAAAATTGAATCTCAACCCATGAAATCAAATCTATCATCATAATTACGTACGATATAATGGACGATCCTACTACTTGAAAGACAAGGCATCGATCTTCATGCAAGTCATCTTGGCAGCACCGAAGAATGAGAAAAGGACCATTATTTTTAATTTCATTTATTTCAGTCGTCATCATCATCACGTGAATTTAATTTTCCGTCCGTCAAAAAGGACCAAAGCAACAGAAAAATTAACGGAAAATGAATTGTTGACATTTTAGGAATTTCCGATGGCTGCTAGATTTGTCCACAAATGAGAAAGGTTGCACTAGTTTCGTATATTAGTTTAGTAGTCCAGAAGGCAAGCAATATAATGGTCAACCATTTTAAAACCAACCCCCAAAGTACCTACAAGTTGACAAATCATTTGGACACTGAAACAGTTGGTTTGTTTTTCTTCCTCACTTCCAATGCTACACTGTTTAGATTAACCCTACAATTCCCCATTCTTATTGTCATTCCATGCTTCAGTCTTTCGATGTTATAACAAGCAGCCCCAACGCACCAATCAGTACATACTGCCCAAAACACACAATAACACCACCAGTAAGATTAACTTCACTGGTTTAATAATCAAAAACCAAAGGAGACAGCACAAACCCTACCTTGATTATGGGTTTCTCTGTCATGATGATCGTCACCCAACCAACATACGGTAAGAATCTACAACCACAGACACAACCAATATCAACAACAGTTTCATAAGCCAACAGCAGAGAGGTACTGAAGAGAGACACGCGTTTAAAGAAAGCATTTGTGGTTTTATGTAGTCAAAGAAAAGGCTAGAACTGTGATCATGTCCAAGAATGCATGCAATGTGGGTACCTGCCCTGGTACACACCCCGTTGCTATAAAAGGCTTACCACTACCAGCTCCAAACGGGTACAACTGGTACCCACATACCGTCAAGGGTCATGTAACGGGTATCCCATTCATAGAAAGGGGTTGGGATTCAAATGAAACCCTACCCAAAATGGGGTTTTGATACAAATGAAACCCTTCCAACATCCCACACCATTGTGAGTTTCAAGACTTAATATTAGGAATTCTCCATTAAAGTACTTACCCGACAGCCCTGCCCATGATATGATGCCGCTGCAGCCAAAGCTGACCTTGTGCATACAAAAGCCTGTCATCCCCATAGTTATTGTCTCCTGCAGGGGCACAGAACCAGCAGTTTTACACATTTAACATACGGCCTAACAGTAAGTAGTTGAAACATATGAAGTGCTGTTTAATGGGAACAAGTTAATTTGCACAAGTGTTGATGGGCAGAAATAAGTTTGCAGAAGCTAGCACCTTTGGTTAAAACTTCAACTTCGCCAGTGTCTTGCCTTTCATGAACCTGCATAGCCCATTGGCATTGATAAAAAAAGTTATGAATTATGATGTTCCTAAAACCAATATCATCACGAAAAGAAGAAACACCGTTCCCCTAAAATTAGGGAAAGAACATAAACTTGAAAGACGGCACAATTGTGATGCTTGGGGTCCAGAAAGGCAGAAACATCATGATTTATTAGAAGTTTAAGTTGATATTGTGGTTGCAGTGAAGTATAGGAAAAACAAAACTATACCTTGATCACGCGGTGGACTATTGGAATTTCCCTGCCCTAAACAATAAACAAAAACACTTATTAGTGTTACTTCAAAACCTTTACTGAATGTTAAAAACTCATTTGATATTAGCTATATGTAAAGAGTGATGACAGAAAACAAGGGACTCATTCTGGATGCTTAGGAAAAGGGAGGAGAAATAGCAGTATGTACTGCTAATGAATGTTCGAGGTTCTTACATCAACATTAAAGACGACTATCTCTCCAGTACGAATAGGATCATTACTCATGTGCAGAAACAAAATATCACCCTGCAAGGAAATGTATTTCATTTAGTACAAATCATAAAACATGGATGGGATTGACATGTGAAGGAAAATGCTTAGCATCTCAAAGAAATGAAAAACTTGACATATTAAGATAGCCAAAGTTAGAGTCAAGAACAATCATTTGAATAAGAAGTATGAGAGATTGTTGAAATGGGAAGAGTGTGAAGTATATAGAGAATCTTGGAATGATACAACAGTAAACCTTCTCAAGAAATTGAATGATGTCCGATAAAAGTCATTTTAGAAGCAGACATATTGACTAGAAAGATGAGGGGAAAAAGTATTTCATTATCAGGGAATTGAAAGGGAGATAATTCCTATCCCGTTTGTCATCTTCAACATATGAAGACTCATATTGTGACCAGTTTCTCTCATTGGTAATCAAACACTCTTTCAATTCCCAAGAATAGTTACAGATTTTTTCAAGGAACAAGAATATGGAGATGAACAGAGATAGCACTGCATCTAATTTTCGGATACCAAGAGAGGGGCCTGGATACAAGCAGATAGCATTACAAATCTACAAATTTATACCTAACCCCCCCACCCCAACCAAACAAAATGGTTAAGCTAAGGTAAATGTTAGTAATCATTTAACTTAAAAAAAAAGAACAATTTCTTCTGGGAATCATAGCAGCATTTAAAGTCTCAGGAACTAAATACAAAATAAGACCTGTAAATAGTTTCCAGCAAAGGCTTTTGAAAAAACACCATGGAGGAAAATCAGGAAACTATCAGCAAAATATACAGCTCAAGGGGATAGTAAAACTAGTCTACAAATTCGCATTACCCTTTTGAATCCTGGTTCCATGCTTCCAGAAAGCACAACCACTACCGGAGATTCACTGCCAGTGAAACACATTAACGCTTTCCATATTATTAACGCAGAGGTAACAATCATTCCTGAAAACAAGAAGACGGTTCATTAGAAACCACCCTGACAGAAAAATTGAATTTCCAAGTGAATAGGTTAAACAGACAGTAGCAGTAGCACATCAATCCACTCAAAAGAGTTAGAAACAGCTCCATTAGAATTCACTCCCCTAAATGACTGATCAAACTCGGTTACAATCATCGAACAAACACAGAAGATCGGCAACACTATATTCAATATACAGACTGAAACAGCACGGTTAAGGATCATCGAACAAACACAGAAGATCACCATCATATTTAAACCATCTAAACGAAAAATCGACATCTCGCATTAGAGTCCACGAGAATTGGAACCAGTCAGCGACATGATCTGACGAAATGGCGGTCGATCGGAGAAATGAAATGAAGTGGTTGGTGGCGGCAGTGAGGAGGAAGACTTACCAAGACTAACGCCCTGAGAAAGAAGCTGGCGGATCTGGATTGACTTGACGGAATCCACGGTGTCTCCGATCCACCCCATTGTTTTCTTCTTGTTTTCGTTTCTCCCCAATTTCTTTCGCAGTTGCTCTGTTTGATTTCTGCTAACGCATTTTACATTTATCTATTTAGACAGTTTGTCTAGGGTAGGGTTCATCACCGGCTGTGTTAGAATTTGGGGTCAAGAGTACTGGAACTCACTCAATTGTTGATTCTAACATCCTCCTCACCTAATTTTGATTTGTAGCATAATACTACTCTAAATTTAAACAATGTGAGCAAGTCTTATTTCAGTCAAATACAACAAAATAATTTTCTAATCCATCCAATTAAACCCATAAAATCGGTCGGGTCAACCCAAAAACCAAATTAACATTATCTTCTTCATTTGTTATATTTTATTTTCTTGTTATGATCTACTATAAAGAGTGGAACCGACATCCTCATCATGCTCGAAATCCTACCATTTTGAGGGCAAAGCCTTCATGTTACGTAAGGAAACAATGTGCCATTGTTGGCATTAGTTTTGGTCTATAGCACAAAAGCTTTGACAATATCATTCACTTAGTTCTCAATGCTTATTTTGATCACAAATCCAACTCTATACTCATTTATTTCGTTGACATTACTGGAAGTTGAAAAAAAAGAGGCTGAAAACGACAAAAGATATCGAGATTGTTGTCTCATGGTCTGAAATTGACAGTTAGTGCCGACAAGTAATGGTGGTGTATAGCAAGTAAGGAATTATTTTTATTATTTTTTTATTTTTTGCATTACACTACATACATAGGAGAATAGTTGCCAAATTAGACGTAGTTTTCGTTAGCAGAAGTCATTGAAAATATTGTTTGATTACCTTGTTTAAACTTAGGTGAGTGCTATATTACAAAATAAAATTATGTGATGATAGTGTTACAAACTCCAAGTTTAAGTGACCACCAATACTTTATACCTGTACTTTTGATAAGGATGAATGTAACATGAATTCGTAGCTCCATAGTCGAACCAAGACACATGGCATTGGAGTGATATTGAACATGACATTAACAAACTTTTTTTAGGGTCATGTGGTGTGTGAAGAATTGGACTCCCACATGGCTAAGTTCTGGTGGGAAGAGGTAGCTGACCAACACCGAATACACTGTCGCAGTTGGCCAAAGTTCTGTGTGTTTAAAGAAGAGGGAGGACTGAGTTTTAGAGATTTTAAGGCCTTCAATCAGGCTTTACTAGCTAAACAAAACTGGAGGATCCTGATGGAACCCGAGAGTTTCTTTTATCCCGTTTGCTTAAAAGGGAAATATTACCCCTCACAATGTTTTCTTAATGCTTCAAAACGTTCTAATCCTTTTTGGGGGTGGCAGAGTATCCTGCATGGACGGGACCTATTGATTCAAGGTCTCATCTGGCAGTTAGGCTCCCGTCTGATGCTTTCGCTTTTTGAGCGTCCTTGGATACCAGGGAATTTTTGTCCCTCGTTTCCAATCCTCCTACGCCCTTTACCTCCAAGCACTACGATCCAAATCTCTTCCTTAATTTGCAATGGTGAGTGGGATAGAGGACGTCTTTCCCTGCTCTTCCATCCAGATACAGTTTGTACGATATTAAGCATATCTCTTCCATGCACTGTTCAATCAGACCGTCCAATTTGGTTCACTCTACAAGTGCGCGCTACTCTACCTCATCAGGATATTCGTTGGCCCTACGGGTTCGTCCCCAAAAGAAATGGCCTCCAGTTATGGCCTTGCCAATAGATCCGGTCCTTTGGCGGTCAGTCTGGGATCTTAGAATACAGCCTAATCTTCGTTTCTTTCTTTGGAGATTATTATGCCAAAGAATCTTACCTACTATTGAGGGGTTGAACTTACGTGGGATGTCGTTACCTTCGTCGTTCCCTTGTTGTCTTCAACACCGTGAAACGATAGAACACCTTCTATTCCACTGTATAGTTGCTAGTCGGTTTTTGTGGGCTACAAATCTGGACTTGGATTCAGTTCCACATACTCACCCGAGAATCACCTGGAGGGCTATCTCCGCAACACGACCGTTAGAAGGCCCGCGTAGGGTTCTAGCATGGTGGAGACTATGGAAATCCAGAACTGGGTTGTATTCGAGAAGTATCAAACCTCAATGGTGGCGATGCACAGACAATACTCCTTCGACGTCGACAACCTCTCCTTCCTCCCTGCTCTCTTCACAGTTGAGCCACAACCCTGTTCAGCTCGTTTCGTCTGTTGGACTCCCCCGATGTTTCCAAGACTCAAGATCAATGTTGACGGGGCTCTTTCCGTTGGACTGGGTGGTGCAAGCGGCTTGGTGGTTCGGGACTCTTAAGGGGGACTTCTATTCGCTACAGGTATCTCGTATCTAGATATTACTGATCCTTTTTTGGTTGAGTTGTTAGCAGTCTGAGATGCTTGCCTCCTATGTCGGGATATGGGGTGGTTAGAGGTGGACATTGAAGGTGATGCCATGGAGGTCAGACGGGTAGTCTCGAGCCGGCTTATTCTCTCGCGGGTTGGGGGCCGCTTATAATGGACATTTGCAACCTTCTAGACTCCTTGCCACGACTCAGGCTTCTTGCGGTTTCCCGACAAACTAACATGACAACCCATTATATGGCTCGTCATGCTCTTCGTTGCCTCCTAAGTCGGGGTGTGGTTAACCTTACAGTTTGAGTGTCACTTAACTTTTTGCATGCTTGGTTATCTCCAGCGCTCCTAGGGGAGTTACCTAAGGAAAAAAAATTTGTATTTGTAATTTAACCATGATTTATTATAAAACTAATCAATTAATTGTAAGATTAACTTCCGTGCATTAAGGGAATTGATTTTTGCAGTTTGAATTATTGATAAGTAATTGACCTTGATTATTAGTTATTTCCCTCCGCTGATTTGTGGCTTAATAAGCTGAAATCTTAGAGGGCTGTTTGGCTAATAGGAAAAAATTTCGACTGGTAAATGTAAACAAGGTAATTGGAAAGAGATTGTTACTTAATTTCATGTTCTCTCTGGCTTGTGATTTGGTAATTGATTACCAAAGTTGCTGATGTTGTTTCATAATTAAGAGCCATCTTTTCAGATGATGGATCAATAAGGTAATCTAATCGTCATTTTTAGGGGTCGTTTGTGACAGAGAATTGGTTTGGAGAGAATTCAATTCTCTAGAGATTGAATTCTCTGAGAATTGAGCATTCTATGCTATTTCGAAAATCAACCGTTTGGATGAGTGAATGTATGAGATTCTTGGGGTGAAAAAAATAAATAAAATAAAATAATCAATGTGAAAAAACCAAAATACCCAACTTTACCTTGTCCTCTTTTACCTTCTTCCCCTTAAAAAGGGTATTATTTTCATTGCCTCTTGAATTCACCCTAGAATGTCACATTCTAGGCTTTCCATCAGAGAATTGGGAAGGGGTCCGAATTCTAGGATGGACCCACTCCTAGAATTCAATTCTAGGCAATTTCAGGCACTTTTTTATGAAATAAACGATGGAATTTATTGAATTCTAGGATGTGAGGCCCAATTCTAGGCAATTCTCACCCCCAAATTTTCTGCCACAAACGACCCCTTAATTTCATTGAATGGAATAATGAGTTTGATAGGGTATCATTTTGATTAGAAAAAATAAGGAAAAAGGAGGAATTTGTGTGATTCGGAGGAATTCATTCTACTTATTCCCTGTATAATGAAACAACCTTTTATTATCAAATTCTTACGGTTTGATCAACTTAAGATCTGTAGGTTAGGTAATTTGTTGGTGATTAATTTTCCACCTTTCCTAGTTATTTTTTTTTTCCTTTTTGATCTCCTAGATTGGCTCACGGTCTACGATACCCGGGAAATGTCGAAAAAAAAAACATTAACTTCATTAACATGATTTTCTGATTGTAAAAGTCATTGGTATTTTTGTTTGGTAAAGCAAAAAGTAAAAAAATATATGTTAGTAAGGGTGGTAGGGCCCAAAGGTGAGTGGGTCCGGCCCACCATTGCCTTTTTTTTATATAATAATTTTGAAACTGATGACAACACAACAGCTATTATATTAGTCTGTTACCCTTAATTTAATAATAGTTATTAATAACAGCCAACCAAAATAAATTAGTCCTAACCTTGAATAATTCATAAATGGAATTCACTTATAAATTAGTTTCATATATGTATATCCACACCGTTTAATTAAACTGGTAAAGTTGTCGATTAATCGAATCAAAAGATCCTAATCTTGATACTAATTTTGGTGGTGGGAGGTGTGGATTTGACTTTGGACTTCATGAAGAAACATATTGGCTTTGAGTTAATGATGGAGGTCTAACCCTAGGGTGGATCTAGTTAAAATTTCTTGTTTTAAGGTAAACTCTTCGTAGCAATTCGTTTGTGAGAGGTAGTGAATAAAGTGTTTTAATGTGAGATCTTGTTCCTTGAACAAGTCCAAAATTTTGATTTGATCAGAATGTCATCTAAAGAAGGATATGCGAGCTTGACTGTATTTATAGAGTAACATTTACGTTAAATATACTCATGTTTCTGTATGATTTCAACATTTAAATCTTACAAAAACATGAGTATATTTAACGTAAATGTTACTTAATGTTCAATTCTAAATAATAGATCACCATAATTATCGCCATAAATAAAATTAAGTAGATTAATTAATTTTTGAACTAAAACATTAGATGTTAAGAGTTAGGATAATTTTATTTCTTACTTTTTTGTCTTTATATGTATTGAATTATTGGGAATATAATTTTTTGGAGCACTACTCTTTGAGGTTTTGTTTTCTTCTATTGATCCTATTTTTGGGATTTAGAATATTAGTTTTGGTTATTATTATAGCCTGTAGTTCATTTAATTAGTAATTTAATAGGTTTACGTTACCATTACTAATGGATAGATGTCAATGATTTTATACAGTAACTTTCAAACTAATTAATAGGTATATTATTTCGCTTAGTTGGTTTGAACGGTTCAATAAAAACTTCAATTTATTGGGTCGTTGTTTGGGTGTAAGTGGTGCGTTGATCATTGCGCCTTGAATCTTTCGTGTGTATCTTACATGACAGGCAATGACATTAGTAAGCACATATGTATAAGTAAGAGGGGATGAACGTATTTAGCATGGGACAAATAAGTTTCGGAGCATACCATATAGGGCGTATGTATGTAGTTTCCCCTGAGTGTATTGAGCTTAAGACGTACATTGTCAGGTATTACGTCATGTCTCACCAATGTTTGAGTTAGATCTGTATTTATTGGTGACCCGACTTAGAGGAGTCTTGACCGTCCGGCTACGAAGGGCTAAACTCGTGACCTGATAAACCCAGCGGCGAAGACAGGGTGAGCCGGATCGAGCCCCGACTCACCCCACTTTCGGCCCGGAGCGTTAAAATCATGTGTAAAATTATTATTATTTGGAATTTGGCTCAGTACAAATTTTAGTTTCAGCTTAGTGTTATATGGACCCGACCCAGTCATTGCTATAATTTCAAACTTGAAAACCAAATACAACTTTAAAGTTCTTGTCATTTTAAGAAAACCTGATATAGTTAATAAAATTAATCATATTAACCATATTCTTCTCTAATATTAATATCCAACCAACACGTGTAGATGGTTGAGTGAGCCGAATATCATTTTATATTGACTTGTGAATAAGTAAGAATACAATATTTGATGATAAATCAATCAAATAAAAAAAACGTTGGTGGCACATTTCAATTTTCATTTCATCCAGAGTATTACTAATAATTTTAAGAATACGAAAGTAACTAATAGTTTTAACGTAATATATATGTTTTTAGTAACAGTATCGAACTATAGTTAAAATTAGCTCAAATGTTTAGGTTCATAATTTTTTTTGTTTCAAATTCGGCTCAGTGCATCTTTGGTTTCTACTCATAAACCCACACTGAATTAACAATGTATCTATCCTTGGGTTGAACCGAACTGATAACCTGAACCTCAACTATTTGGTCGGTTACTTTCAAATTTGAAACTTTGTCTCAGTCTGTTTCAGTGTGTCTTCCCTTCCCACTGTGAAAAAAGAAAGAAAAAAAAAAAAAAAAAAGAAAGGGGAAAGCAAATTCCATTATTCATTCGACCCAACAGACAAGCAAATGCCTGCTGGTAGAAACCGTCTTCTGCTACTTCTCTGATCGCAATACCTGTTGGCTGTTACTTCTTCTTCCCCATAAGCTCCAATTTGTGTTTTTTGGCCGGGGAACTTCTGTAACCATGGGGTTCAGTTCCATGATTTGCTGCGGGAAAGCATTGGATCGGTACGTTGTTCCTCCTTTCATATACCAATTTCAACAATCTGGTGGTTGCTTTTGTTGTTGTGATTTCTGGGTTTCCGAAAATTGGATTTTGACTTTTAGTTGCTGGTTGCTGGTTGATTGATTGATGTTCCCTTTTGCGATAGTCAATGATGAGCTGATTTGAGTTTCAAATTCTGGCTGGTTTTGTCGTTTTTTAGAAAGCTTCTGGGTTTCATGATTCTGAGATATTGAAGCTTTACTGTTGGTCTTAGGAAAGGGCAAGGCAAGAAGCAGCCAAGTTGGAGGATTTTCTCACTCAAGGAGTTACACGCAGCTACTAACAACTTCAATTACGATAATAAGTTGGGTGAAGGAGGATTTGGGAGTGTTTACTGGGGTCAGCTTTGGGATGGTTCACAGGTGAATGATAGTTTTACGAATTTCGGACTCTGATTCTTCTGCTTGCTTATTTGTTGCTAGGATTTCAGATTCACTATATGTTGGTTTGCCATGGATAGTTTCCTTGGTAGTCATATATGGTTTAGTTAAGGCCAGCAAGTTTGTCCACGACGAGGAAAAATGTTCTCGTGCTTTTGAGTAATGTATCGGGTTCCTGATTACGCTGTTGAAATTCTGTGATGTTGTGTTAACCTCGTACATGATATGTCGAGGGTCTTTAGTGGTCTCATGCATAATAAATCAATCCCACTTGGTTCAACTAATTTATTATTCATTAAGCACTAATGGAAATATGTGAACAAATATGCTTATCTTGTTTGTAAGAACTGTGCGAGCGCGACATTGGTGTTGACTATATTGCATTCTGATTTATATTTCAATCGTGTTTCAACCATTGGCTTGAAAGTTTCTTAAATTTGCAACTTACTTAGTTGATTGTTTGTTGCACGAGAGGAATTTGATTGGTTGATTATTACCGAGTAAGCTACAGAGTAGGAATTGACCCACTGATGCCCGCAATGCTGTGAATTGTTCAAATTTCTGAAGAAAGTGATGGATGCCTTAGGGCTCCCAAGTATACAAAACAGGGCTCCTAAAAATAAATCTTTCAGTTATTAGCTTCCAGCTTAAACCAGTCATTATTAGCAACATAACTCTTAAAAGGATCACCGGGATCCTAGGTTCCTAGCCGTGTCCCAGAAGGACGCTTCACTAAATAGTCAGTTGATCAGCTCATTATACCACTTTTCATCATTTCTTGGCTCTAACAAGAAGTTGAATGCACTCAAGGACTCGTTAAGAACTCGTGCTCCTTAAATACTGTGGTTTAGCAATAACTTAATGTGTTAGTGTCTGAACCTTGTTGTAGTCATGAGCAAAATTGTGAATGACTTGGTATATTGGGACTGACCACTTTGCATTTTGTGCATATCTATGTGCGTGTTGAGTTCTATATGTTGGCTACTTAGGATTTATCTGTAATATGAAATATGAATGTGATGATTATATAGATTGCTGTTAAGAGGCTAAGGTCTGGAGCAACAAGGCAGAGATGGAATTCGCAGTCGAAGTCGAAATACTGGCCCGAGTAAGGCACAAAAACCTGCTCAGCCTGCGGGGATATTGTGCCGAAGGTCAAGAGCGTTTGATTGTTTACGACTACATGCCGAATCTAAGCTTGCTCTCACATCTCCATGGGCAGCACTCATCAGAATGCCTTTTAGACTGGAAGAAACGGATGAACATTGCAATAGGCTCTGCTGAAGGAATTGTGTAAGTTCCTTACTGTTAAGAAGTTTGTTATAAACTAAGTATGAACCTCTCCCAACAACTCAAGTTATTGGGATGCAACAGCTTTCTACATGGTATCAAAGCCTTTATGAATGAAAGGTCTTAACATCGAATTTTGTTAGCTCCTAATATAACAATTTCACTAGCATAATCTGTTCTTCCCTATTTGATGACTTGATGTGTTTTTTGTCTTCTGTTCCAGCTATCTTCACCACCATGCCACCCCACACATCATCCACCGAGACGTGAAGGCCAGCAACGTACTTCTAGATTCAAACTTCCAGGCTCAAGTTGCCGATTTTGGTTTCGCAAAGTTCATACCCGATGGTGCAACCCACGTGACCACGAGAGTGAAAGGCACCCTGGGGTACCTAGCCCCAGAGTACGCAATGCTAGGCAAAGCATCAGAGAGCTGCGATGTATTCAGCTTCGGGATCCTGCTACTAGAGCTCTGCAGTGGGAAGAAGCCACTCGAGAAAGTGAATGCAACTGTGAAGCGAACCATCATAGAATGGGCATTGCCATTGGCATGCTCGAAGAAGTTCGATGAAGTTGCTGACCCAAGGCTGGACGGGAAGTTTGAGGGAGAGGAGATGAAAAGGGTCGTCCTTGTGGCACTCGTTTGCACTCAGACTAAGCCCGAGAAGCGACCTACAATGCTGGAAGTTGTCGAGCTGCTCAAGGGTGATTCGAAGGAGAAGTTGAGCGAGCTGGAGAACGATGAGCTGTTCAGGAGTACCGAATCGAGATTAGATACAGAGGAGAGCTTGATATGATCTCAGAAGAGAAGGATGAAATTGCAAATGAGTCTTAGCAAGCCTGACGATAGTCAGGAAGTGTTTGGTTAGTTTGTAAAATGTACCTATGCGTGTTTGAGCTGAGAGAAGTCATTTTCAGTGTGATTGTGTGTATGCTATGCACTCTGTTTTCTTATTATGAAATATTCTGATTTAATTTTGTAAATGCATCATTACTTCTTTTACCAGTAAGTAAAGACTTGTTCATTCACTTGACTATCCAGCGTTCACAGACAATTATTTAAAACTTACATTTGAGCTTAACTTTCCACAGTTCAAATACCATTCAACTATTTCAGCTCGAAGAGAAATTGACGAACAAAGCCGCTGAGATCAATGGGCAACAAGAGTCGTCGATGATGAGGATTTGAGCCGCCCTACATCTTTCTTTTTCTCAATCACTTTTCATGGATCCTTCCCTCGATCTTGATCTCAAAATTAACATTGATGGTATTACCCCCAAGCAGTGGTGGGTGAATTTTTCGTAATTGCATATACTATAGTATGTACGATTGGTTCTTTATCATATATCATATTCAAGTATTTCTGATTCCTTCTTTAATTGACACTGCGAAACAATTTTCTGATACCTCTCTTCTAGATCTCTGTAAGTTAGACATCGAAGGAGATGCAAAACAGGTGATGTTATGAAAACTTCATTATCCAAGAGTTAGCCTAGCATACCGACTTCTACCTTCCGTTTCGTCGTTATTAATTTGAGCCATTTATTTAGTGGAACACCCAACTCTTAGACATCTCCCACGAGTATTGCCAATAATCCTCAGTCAATAAATTAGATCATAAAAATAAAAAATAAAAATATTCAATCTCACAGGCTCCTCCGGTTGCCTCATGTTGTGGATCAAGATTACTAGTATTCAAGTGCTCATCAATCATTTCAAAATAACACCTGGATCAATATGTACAAAAAAGGGTCTGCTATCCTGCACTGAAGGGGGGTAAGTAGGTAAATTCACTTCCAACTTCTACAACAAACTCAGCATCTCAAAACTACAACAGTAACTAATGTATAGCAGATTGGGTTGTTGATTTTGGTTTCAACTGTCAACTGTTCTACATTGGGTGCTACAAACCCCAGACCTTGGATCTCGATCAAGTAAAAGTATCTTCCCGATCACCTTCCGCAACGTCGCCTTCCTCCAAGTTGCTGAACTCCAAGAAATGAGTCGGTCTGTGCTCCTCGTGGTAGTACTCTCTCGGCGCTCCTAGCTTTATCCCGTACTTCATGCTCGTTGTGTGCTTAACCCCCATGAAGTTGTAGTTCCATGGCCCATTATCCGGAACCTAACCCAACCCCAAATTCAAGAAAGCATAAGACATCCGAATGATCGAAATGAACAAGTGAAAACATCAAGACCAAAGTGTGCAAAGCGAATAACTCACCATGTAGAACCCAAGGAATCTATCACTCAGCAGCATCTGCACCTTCTCGTAATGGGTCGGTAGATATCCGTGAGGGTTGCTTCCTGTGTCTTTGTTCACTCTACCCCACTCGTACCCGCTCGGGGTAAGCTTGTACGCGGTCAGCGAGCAGGACCCGGGAGTGAAGCTGCATGTCAGTATTATGCATTTTTCACCATCCCATTGCTTGTTGCTCTCGAGGATACGAGCATGGTTCGTAAGATCCTGCAAAAATTACAAACACGGAACGAGTCAGAGACTGTGGGATCAAAAGAACAATGACTCAAAAGAACAACGCTTTACCTGTGGAGATAATTGTGGAGCTCATTTGGCTGAGTGTGCATCCATCCCAATGGTTCTAGGTCACCGAGAAAGTCGTGGTCCGGAAGAGAGGATGGGAGATGGACTTGTTGATGAGTCCCCACTGAGGCGGCATGGCAATGCACCGGATTTCCTTCACTTGAGGGTTATCAGGTGGGCTTATGCCATACAGATACCCAGCGATTTGAGTTCGTAGATCAGCAACACAGATGAACTTCTTCAAAATGTTCTTCGGCATGATGTAAGTATATCCAGTTTCCTGCAGAAATTAAGCACCAGTGTTAGGGAAGAACGATCCCGTGTCAAAATAAGATTAACACCAAGAAAACAGCATTGATCAGATACCTTTATATCTTCCGAATTCACGTATATGTGATTGACTCTGAGATAGAGATTGGTAGCTGAAATCGCTCTGACACGCCAGTCCGTCTTTGAACCAAAAGCCGCTTGCTCATAGGGACTCGTGGTTGTGACAATGAGTTCATCACCATGGACATTTGTAGTCCTTGTTGTAATAGCTGTCAGCTGGCTAGCCTCCTTCGCCTGAAAGTCTCACAGATATCAGTGAACTGATATCTAAGAGCTACCAAGCAAATTGATACTACGATAAAATGAAAGACAAAATTACCTGCTTCTCAATTTCAGCTATTTGTTGCCTTTGTTGGGATGGCGGGGTAATTTCAGCACCGAGAATAATGTCACGTATCTCCGATTGTGTCAAGGCAGAGGTGTTCACATTGTTCTTCTTTGCATAATCTGAGAGAATGAGGTCTCTCAATGCAACCTCAACCTTCATCCATTGATCATCAGAGAGCGAAGGCCATATATGGTGTGGCTCGGTGACTATCGTCTTGTCTGGCTTCAGCAACATCTTTGCTTTTTCATTGTTGACATGAAGAGCACGAAGTATGAGGATGAGTCTGGAGAATGCGGTGTACGAGGAAATGCTTCTCAGCCAATCGTCGTATATGTTGAACAACACCATTTGAGGTTCCGTTGCCTTCAGAATCAGATCACCAAACTTCTCTATCTTCAGGCAAGCCTGGAATGGGAGCTGCAATTCACTGCCCTTGATAACGATGTTTGGAAAATCAAGCAAGTGAACCTCTAGCGGGTCGAGCATTCCTTTACGGGTGACAATAATCTGCTTAGGCTGTTCTTCGACTGGTAGAGACCGCACAAGGGCAGCAACTTCCTCGGCTGTTTTCCATTTAGCAAGTTGTCCTAGACGCTTCTGTCCGGCCCATACACTAGTGTGGATCACCTGCAACACAATTTTTTTGTCAGAAACCAATAATCAGCAATGAAGTTTTCAGATTAATAAAGATCAAGAACAGATAAGAAAGAAGCATAACCTTCAGAAACAATTGTCCAGTCCTTGGATTGAATATAAAGATCGCACCATTGATAGGCTTTGTTGTGAGATTTCCTTCAAACGTCTTGTGGATTGTGACTCGATACACATTAGTATCATCCACAAACCATATAATTTGGTTGCTAAAAATCTCCCCATAGTTCTGAGATGACAGGTATGGTTCTGTTGGCTCGGAAGAGTACAACTGCAGCCCTTTCCTTATTCTCTCTCTCAGCACGTACAGAGCCGGGTTAGACTGCATTAACGCAAGCAATCATAATTAACAATAGACATTAATCTTCCCATCATAAGCAGTGTAGTGACAGACCAATACTATACCTTCATAATCTTGTTCATTGCCTGAGCCAACAGAGGTTTGGATCCAGGGAACCAGTTACCAAATGCAGAATGCAAATTGTACGCCAGATCAAGCCCAATCATTACACCTGCATAAAAAGACCAACACAAATAACAGTTACACATGTCCCAAAAAGAAGATGAGAGTTGAAGAACAGGTAAATACCAGTTGGAGATGGATATATTGACATGTTATCCGTCGTGTAATCCATAAATTTGGCTCGTGTGTAACGCTCAATATCGTGAGAATCATAGTCTCCCCACCGAAGCTGCACATCAATCCAATATTTATTGCTTGCTTTCTGATCAAAGACATCTTTGGACTCTGCCACCAGACTAGGTTTGGACATGTTCCATCTGTGAGCAGCGAAGAGAAGAATGTCAGCACAAGAGCTGTTCATCTTGTAACTCTTCCTGGGATGGATCGTCTCCTTCTGTACAGTCTCAATTTCCAAAGCATCCAATTCTTGATCCAGGACTTGACAAAGATCCATAACAACACTCTCATGGACCTTTTGCCACAAGTGAGCACGGAAAATCTGGATCAGTGAAATCTTCAAGGTAGGAATCTTTCCATGCATGAAGATTCCAGTTAGATCCAACTGCACTTGGAAACCCACATAAACATTGGCCCGATTTATCGTGGGTGACCACCACAGAGTAAACCTACGGTTGGGAATTTGGTTGAGACCAGATCTCTGTGCATTTGTCAACTTCTTATACTTCATAGACTCCTCAAAACCAGAAGCCTTCTCCCAGAAGAGACCCTCCCAAGTAGGGAAACTGAAATTTCAAATAAGAACTCTTATCACAACAGATCATAACAAGGAATATTATAAAAGTGGACAAAGAATATGCAGCGCTGAACATCCAGCAGAACTTTAAGGCAACCATATGCATTTAGCAGAACATTCCAAGGCAATTAAATATAGAAGATTATGCACTTACTAGGTTCCTTTGAATAAAGTGTGCTCTAAAATTCCCTCCACGCCACCAAGAGCCTGGATAACATCAGTTCGATAATTGTTCAAGTTCCACAATTTTCCGTCATGCCTCTGGTGTGTCCACCAGAAAGGATTCTGCTTGAGAACCTGGTATTGCTTGAAATCCGTACGAACTCGCCATCCTTTATCATAAGCCAACGTGTGTCTGTCCTTTTGAAACAAAGTATTGATACGAGGAATACCTCTGTCCCACGAATCCTGCATCAATGCAACACATAATAGAACAATGGATCAGACCTTCGGTACCACTCAACATGACAAACAAGATCTAAGGATATGTCACCAACGAAAGAGAAAAAGCATAGCAGATGCAAAAATAACTTACTTCCAAATCTTCGAGGGTTAAACGCCTATTTTGTGCCTGTGCTTCCTGCCTCTTCAGTGCATACTCAGCCCAGACACGCTGTGAATCAATGAACTCACTCTCCCATGGCTGTTAAGAAACCAACCTTAGACGAGATAATTTGATTGGACTGGACAAGCCATAAAATAATGGATCCACAAGGGCAAATGTTGTTACCTGGATGTAACGATAAAGATTGGGAATCAGTTGGTCCTCCTCATGACTCATACCACTCCTGAAGTGGGTTACACCAACATCTGTCTGCTGGCTATAGCGAAGGTCACTTTGTGGAATTAAAATATGACCCATTGACAGCATGCCGAGTCCACCAATCTCCTTTGGAGTATAGAAGATCACAGGAGGAAACCTAAAAGAGAAGGAAGTGTTAACACTAACACCTAACAAATCATCAATCCATTACAACTAGTCAGAAGATGAGCATAAAGCATATACCTGCTAGGCATTTTAGAGTTCAAACCAATCTTTATACGAGTTTGAATCTTATTTTCACACTTAACAAGTAGATCCAAAAGCTCCTGTGTGTGGACTGTTGCCTCTCTGAAATAAGTCATCAAACCTACAATAGATGTACAGAAATAAGAGGGTCCAGAAGAAAAGATAAAACCGCAAAAAAAAGCAAATTGACAATGATTTAGAAGTTGCATAACCTATCAGGGCAGTGTTCCACTTGTTGACAATTTTTGTGAAAGTAGTCGACCCTGAGGACATGAGAATCTGCCTAACACGGTTTTCAAACACTTTCATATGTTCATCATCAACCCGCAAGAATGCTACTGCAGTTCGTTCCTTGGTCTGTTCATTCTGCAGGTTCCAAACGCCATCTCTAGTGTTGCTGAATGCTTCTAGAGTCATTCTAATTTTAGGAAGTATCCGAACCTCAAATCCACACCTACATAGAATGACGCATCACTTTTTAATCGAAGAACAATGATTGGGAGTACGGAAGCAAGATATATATTCATGACATGATTATCAAATAAAGAAATTTGGGACAGAAGATATATTCACATACATGCTGAAAAGCAAGTTAGGATTGTCTTTGCTGTACACAGACACAAAGCCATTCTCCCACTCTAAGGTTGTGATGCTCCTAGGTAGTCGATTCTTCATATCCCAGAAAACACTCCTCCCAAGATTCACTGCAAAAAAGAAACAAGATATTACGAGTTAAGACGATATAGTTCTCCCATGAATTGACACAAAGAGAGAAGATGAAGGCAACATGTATGCAGTAAATACCATCATGTTTCATGAGCCTCATTCGTGCATCCCTGGGCCAGCATTTCTTGTTCTGGTACCCAACCATATTCTCATTGTTGGGATCAGGATGCTCAGTAAGATACCTTTGAATTAGGTCACGGGCCTCGTCATGGGTAAAGCGAAACATTATATGCACTTTGTCAATGTATCTAGAGTACAGCCTAATGGGATGTCTTGTCTCAACTTTTGTATCCCAGTAAGTCATGAACTCATTTGGCTGCTGGGGAGGACCAGCAATCTCACTGGCCCGAGTCAAACCAAGCAGTAGCAGATCTAGCACAAGACCATAATACTGCACGACAAATGAAGCAAACTGAAGACCACGTATCAAACCATATGAGTTCGTGTGACTCATATCTTTGTAGGACAACACCACGTTATTCTTTGCAGTCACATAATCAGCAATATTGTGGTCCAGAACCAAGCGTAGAAGCCTGCAACATGAAGCAAACGAGAATAAGGACACAAAATCAATAGAATTTTCCAAAGTAAGTCAAACAAGTGAAAGAACATCTACCTGTTTAACATTGTCAGATCAATTTTCTCAAAAAACTTCTCAAACTTGGTTTGGAGCATCACCACACACTGTCCATCACCTGTATCCCATATACCTTGCAGATTGTTTATACCCTGACACCATTTGTAAACAAGCAGTGGTGGTGGTTCAGAATCGGCAGGCTTTATCCAATTCGGGAATAGATGACGCTTATCTCCTTCAAACCACAGATACTGATCAAGATATGCATCAGTTATCTTCTCAAGAGGTTCAATCTCATAAACTGGAATCAGGGAACTGTAGAGATCCATGAACTCTATTCCAACCTGTAAAAAACCAACAAGTTAAAACTAAGAAATGCATGGCCAACAAACATCAAACTGAAGGCAAGTAAAAAAGCAACTTACTTCCTTAAAGGCACGTTGGGTAAGCAGATGACGTTTAATTCGTGACAAAGCCTCGTGAGGATTGTCATATGCTTGTTCAATAAGACCAAGTTCTTCCCTCTGCAGTTGGTTTAGTCGTACGGCTACACTATAAGACTCCTTCAACCTTTCCAGAGCAAGGATAAGCAGTTTTGTGTCGTGCTTGTAAGACAACGGTGGGAACGGTATAGGAGAGAACTTCCTAGATTCCAGCCAATGCACCGTTGTTGTATATATAGCAACAGCTTCTTCTGGAGTGACATATGGCCCATCTTTCAAATAATTATGTTGACGCTCCTAAAATGCAGTCAAACAGAAGAAACAGTCAGAAACAACAATAAATGGATTATGGTTACAAACAAGAACCTTCAAACAATACCAGACTATCATTAGCTGAACAGCAAAAGTAACTTTCACATTTCAAGTATCGACAACAATGTGAAATTGATAAAGTTTACCTGTTCTGCCTTAAGCCAAAGGCGAGTCAAACGCCCCAAGTTCTTCCTACAGACGGTCTTATCAACAGTTGCACCTCGTCTTATACGTTCACGATTGTAGTGTGCAACATTAGTCCACCAATCAGCTTTAGCCTTGACATAGCGGAGAATCATGTTTTCTATGGGAACCGGCAAACCAGGAACCTTCCAGGGAATGTTTGCTTTCCAACAACGCCAAGCTTCACTGAGATGCTGCAGTATAGTTCTGGCCTTATTCTGTTTGATACCCTCTGTGAGATCAATGAGAAGAGGATTTAATCATCATAATGAAACGAACAGGACAGCAAAAAAAATGTACCAAATATCTAGTGAAGCAAAGAGGATTATAGATTACCAGGCATTGCATCAAGAACATCATGCATAACAGCTGCACGAAGTTCCAAGTCAAAATGACTCTCTACACGTTGCTTCGTGACAGTCTTAGCAGTCCCCTTTGAATGCCGGCCTTCAAACTGACGTGCCAGAAGATTACCCAACCAGCGCTCAAGCAGAGGAACTATTCCACGCAAAAAGAATAGCCAGACACGCCACATAGGAGCCCAAAACCACATCCAGGACCTTTCCCCACAGGACCAGTGTTGAAGCGGTAATATATCAAATGCTTTAAATCTTTGCACATTCGTATTTGTCGCATCAGCCTGTACTTGTAACGGTACATCCCAGTAAGCTGGCCCACATGGGAGAAAATATACTGCAGACCATCAGCCAGTTGAAACGCATCCACATTTCCCAATCGGAACTGAATATTGGCATCAACAACAAGCTTCGTCAAACGAAGAATCTCACGACAAGATGAAATGCATTCCCAAATCGCGACTTCTTACGTTCCTTTGTAGTAAGTGTTTTCACAGGCTTCAAATTGAAGTTGTAGTCAAGGTGAAGGTAATTTAAATTTTTCCTGTGTATCAACAGATTCAGCATGTTGTAACCTTGCTTGCAGACCTGCAGACCCGCTTCAGCCCAGTCAAGTTCTGTAGATTGGAAGAACTTAGTTGCTGCTAAAGAACGGAACAAATGCTTCTTCTTTTGTGCTTTTGGTGGCCTATGATGCAGCTCATTCAAGACAAAGCATTTCAGCAGTTTCTGATAACTAACACGCACTTTCACTGGATAAGATGGTGGGCTGAAAAGACAAACAAGAGCAATGTTAAGTTCTTCATTCCATGTACTCGTCAAAAACAGAAAGAAGTTCTAAAACATAACACAAAGAAGTTCAAAAATCCCACCAGTGCTCCTTGTACCATTCGGACACAAGAGGAATATCTTCTGCCCGGCGCATCCGACCAGATCTAACATTAAATGGCCTTGGAGCAAACAGCAGGGAGATGCCAGCTGCAGTGGTATCTGTGTAGAGTTGTGTCTCTTCCAGCAAAGGTTCCACTCCATCTGGCAAAGTGAATTCATCATCATCCTCATCTTCAAGTGCTTTCTTATCACGTCGCTCCTTGTTAGCAGATGTTATAGGATGTATGAGAGGATCATAATAGAAGGCAGGTAAATCGGGGTCCTCAGCTTTTATGAACATCACCATTGGAGTATGGTAAATGCCAAGTTTTACTTTCCGGGGCCTATTGTTGTATAGATGTGGAAATGCTATACGATACTCTGTCCTAAGAGGTGACCGGATGATAAGCTTGTTGATATCATTGAATTCATTCCAGTCTTCATCCCCTTTTTCCATGTCACGGTACAAAGGTTCAAACTTTGGTCCACCTGCATAATATTTAACATAGAACATGATAAAACAACCATCTAATCACAATCACTAGAAGAGCCAGCTATCAGCACAGTGGACTCAATATTATCAATGACTGCACAAACAGATGACTTAGGGGAAGTAAAGGTAACAATTTTACTTGTTGAAACAAAATATGAGCCATTTCTAATGTGCCTTGATTAAAACAGTTCATTATTCAGCTAAACTTCCATATATGAAGGGTAGATGTTGATTTCTGAAACAAAAATAGTTGTAGGAAGAACATACCTGGTATGCACATGTTTAGAGCTTTCGCCGTAAAGAAGGACTCCATATCAAACAAATAGAAATAGTTACGATCTATGAGATCAGATAGAAGCTGTCCTGCCAGACGGTGAAGTGTCGCCATGATAGGGAGAGAGAGATGCCACTTCCTGTAACTTGGACCATTGATGAGCTTTGTCTTCACAAGAGGCTTGTGGTCGTAAAACCATGTATGAACAGCAGCATCTTCTTCTTCATCCAATTCTAATTGAATTGGCTCAAGAGGATCCACATCTAACAAATTATCAGCATAATCCAGAGGGGGCTCTTCGTCATCGAATGGTGGAAACCTCATCCGCTTGAAATGACGCCTATCCCTCTTCTCCCTTCGCATCATGATCCACATTGTACCCCACTGCAAACAAATTCAAAACTAATAATGATAAAAACGTCAGGAAACCAACCATATTCCTCTCACGCTAACTCACAGAGAACATATAAGAAGCATACCTGTGCCAAGTAAATGGGTTCCACAACCCATGGTATTTCATTGATGAAAGTGATGGCTCCTGTAATATGGTACAGGACCTTCACATCGCGAACCTGCTCCCAAGGCATTGGCATATTCTCAAGGAGCTTGTAAACAGCATGAGGAATGAACTTCAGAGCCCCAAGATACACACGCTTATCATGTCTGTATTTCTTGGACGACATGTCCCCATGGTCGCTGCGATAAAACACACACAGACAAACACCATGAGAAACCAAACGTACCAATCAATACATACTTATTCAAGCTAAAAAAACGGCTAATTGATGTAATACTGTACACAAAGTTACCGAATAATCTTGCGGACATGCTCCGGCGGCATGTCCTCCTTCTGAGTCTCGACGAAACCGAACTTCCTCTTGTCGCTATACCGCTTCGTGTTAAGCTGCTGCCACTTACGAGCCTTCTCCTCGAGCTTAGCCTCGGCCTCCGCCGGAGTAGCCGCAGCCGCCGACGTTTGGGAGTAGGGAGGACCGTGTAAGAAGGCTGTAACGGAGCAGCTGGAGGCGGCGGAATCATAGACGAAGACATGGTTCCCGGGGGAGCAAGATGCTGCTCTCCGCCAGGAGGAACTCCTCCTCCAACCCCGTTCCACATCTTGTGCGCAGAATTCGTCTCTACTTCTGGAAACCCTATCAACTACTGATTCGGAAACGGGATCTGATATACACAAATCCAGGTTGGGGGAAAAACCTCGAGGGAGTAGTTAGGGTTCTACGAGGGTTCCACCTGAGCTACACTC
The DNA here is from genome assembly GCA_034768395.1 of Linum lewisii. Taxonomy (NCBI): domain Eukaryota; kingdom Viridiplantae; phylum Streptophyta; class Magnoliopsida; order Malpighiales; family Linaceae; genus Linum; species Linum lewisii. The sequence goes on from CM068296.1 coordinate 82,538,931, forward strand.
CTCTACTAGTGGTGATGGAGCTGACTGAGAAGCGTATGGTAAAAAATGGTATGGGGAAAAGAAAAATGGCAAGCCGAAGGTTGGAGGAGGTTGAGTCCAGGTTTATATAGAGAGGAGTAAGGATTTTAGCAGTAACTGAGAGAAATCATAAATGGCGGTCGCAAAGCTATCCGCTCTAATTTTTTTTTTTTTTTTTTAGGAATATCCGCTCTAATTGAGAGCTCCTATTGGACGGACCATATATCCAGCCCAAGTTTGAAGCTTACCTAAAGGCCCATATCTGAATGTGCAATATCTAAATGTCAACGGACATCCAAAATGGATATGTTAATAGGGATAATGGGCTGAAGTTCAGTGATGGTGAGTAATTTTTCTGAATTCGGTGACTAATGAGTTATTTGACCATAGTTCAATGATCATTTGGGTATCCAACCCCTCTCGAAGACCATAAATTATATCATTTTTACTGATATCACTCTTGAGACTTTATCACAATGTATCAAGGTATGGACCAACATTATGGAAGAGGCCCTAATATGCGACCAGTTCATCACTACAGGTTCACTCACCAAGATAATGGTGGAAATTGCCATCACGAGTTTGGGTTTCTCTCAATTCTGAAAGTTCTGTTCTTCTTAAGACTGGGTGGTAGGAATGGAAATCAGGACTGGACTCGCGTGGGTTGCCTTGACTCGACCTGTTTTGGGCGGGTATCAGCTTACCCACAATGGGAATGGGTTAGGCTTGAGCCTTCCTTATGAGCCGCCTCGTGTAACCTGTTATGTTACAAAATATGTTGGAATGTACATTAAATTATAATATTTCTTATTTTATACTTATAGTTCTAACATATTTCTTGTTAAATTTCAAAATATTCTCATACTAATAATACTTAGGGTTGGTTTCCAGGAAATCCATTTCCCCCAAAATTCCATGTTATCTAGTCTATTTAGACAACCCAAATTCGGGGGAGTTCAATTCCTGGCAGGTTTTTAATTCCATTTGAAACTGTAAGGAGTTGGGCGGATTGAAGGTCTCAACCCAATTATTTTTTCCATCTCGCCAAACTTACCCAAAATTTTTTTGTTCTATTTTCTTCGAGTCAGTATAATACCTCGAATCTGAACCTTCTCATTCTTCTCCATTGTCCCAAAATCGCAAAGTCTGTACGAAATTTGTTTGAGGAGGATAACGAATAATCATTTTTTGTGTTTGATTTTTTTCGTTGATAAAATAGAGTTTCACAAACAGACCTTATTTGAATATTGCTGTTTGGTAGAATATTGTTGATTGTTTGAATATTGATGTTTGGTCGAATAATGTTGATTATTTGAATATTGAGTTTGGTCACATAAAAAATTTTGAATATTTTTTTAATAAGTATTTTGTATAAATAATGGCATAAATGAGATGCAGAAAGAATGTAGAGGTTGTTCGGATTGATAGGAAGGGTAGTTCGGTAATGCTAGGTGGTCCTTTGTTTGAAATTCATATGATCATAATATTTCGGAAAATAAGAAATTAAAATCCGGAAGGAATTAGGGCATTCCCCAACAATCGAATCCCTTTCAAATTTTTAATTGCATTGCAATTCATTTCCACGCGGAAAACGACCCCTAACTTTTTATAGTTGCAATGTGTTGAGTAGGAAGATTAAAATAATAATTTAAATATTTTAATAATAATCAAAAATAGGTAATATAGTGTGAAAAAATTGGCCCGCGTTCGTATTTCAGTATAGGGCCTTCAAAATTTACTGGGCGGCCCTATATACCCGAGATATTAATGGGTTTGGACTCGAATACCTATTTGACTCTCTTTTTTCACAAAGACAACTCTCGTAGGAGATAAGGAGCTAGCTAGAGTAATAGAAAGCGTTAAGTGCACACACAAGCCGAGAGGTTTACCAAGCTCTGGCTTGGGAGGCATCGTAGGGCATGGGCGCGCCACAAAGTGGGCCACCGAAATAGCCTCTCTAGGAACCACCAACAGCTTCAACTTCGGGGTTGCCTCTAGAAAGCTCTGATATATGCAACTATTGACCCACCATCTCTCCAAGAGTGATCTCGATTGGTCACCTTGGCTAGGACCTCCGTAGTATCTCAACATCTACTGTCAACCAACCTTGTTGATGAGAAAGGAGACACGCATCCGTGAAAGACAATAACTCAATAATGAAGTGATTTACCTATTACAAAAAGAAGGCCACCCAAGTTATCCCGCACCACCAGTCCTACACTACAAGAAAACACTAGTTTAGCGGATATTTATTCATTCTAACAGCGGATAGGCCACTGTTAGAAATCCTAACGGCGGTTGCCTATCAGCTGTTAGGTTCAGTAACGTAAGCTTAGCTAACAGCGGATAAGCGTCCGCCGTTAACTTTCATTGTTAAAAATCCTAACATCGGATTTTTTTATTCATTCTAACAACGGATATATCCGCTGTTGGGTTGCGTTCAGATTTAAAAAAAAATACAAAAACCTGCTTCAGGCAAGTTTCTGTGTTCTTCCTCTTCTTCTTTCTTTTTCTTCTAATCTCTTCTTCTGATTCTTCTTTCTTTCTTCCTCTTCTTCTTCTTCTTCTTTCTTCTCCTTCCTTCTTCTTCTTCTTTCTCTAGATCTAGATTCTTCTTTTTCTCCTTCCTTCTTCTTCTCTTCTTCTTTCTCTATTCCAGATCTAGATTCTTCTTCTTGTTCCTTCTTTTTCTTCTTCTCCTTCTTCTTTGTTCTTCTACAAACCCTAAGACACAAGATCAAAATTTAACAACAAATAAGAGAAAGAGAAGAGAAAAATAAGGGAGAAAGGAGAAAAATGGGGAAGAGAATGTGAATTGTTGGGGTTGGGCACACGGATTGCCACATCAGCAAAACCTAATAGCGGTTCATATCCGCTGCTAGGTTTCCCCAAAAAAATTTCGATTTCCCACTAAGGTGAGATATTTTGACGCCCCCTGAATTAAATGTCTAACAACGGTTGTATGTCTGTTGTTAGCTAACAAAGGATTTCTGTCCGCCGTTAGAAAATTAATGTTAAAATATCATTTTCTTATAGTGCTACAACGTAACTCCACCTATAGGCACTTCGAATACCTATTTGACTCTAACCTCATCCAAAACCCGAACACATTGAATACGAATATCCATTAACCAAAATAAATACTTGATGGGCCACCCTGAGTTGGATAGCCCAATGGGTAAAGAGGGTCCGCCGGTCAAAAGAGGTCAACACCTCAAGCGAGGAAAGTCAACACCTCAGGCGAGGGTTGACCAGGCAGACGTCCTAGAGCCGCTCAAGAGATGGGCCTGGACGCGTAAGGGGCCCACTGAGCCGAATAAAGTCAACACCTCAGGCGAGGGTTGACCAAAGCAGGTGCCCTAGAGTCGCGCAGAGGATGGGCCTGGACGCGCGAGCCCAGAAGAAGCTATGAGGCGACAGTGCGTCCGCCATCCTGGAAAACCCTAAAAAAGCCACGTGGATCAATCCTAGAGCTTTCGTATTCGCCAAGCGACGACTAGGATTCAATGCCACGTGGCGTAATCTGCCGAGCGCCGTACCAATTGTCTAACGGTCTTGGCAGGTTTGCCAGGCTATAAATACAGGGAGGAAGAGCAGACAGCGGACACGACCAAATTCTGGGAGCAATCCCTAGGTACACTCTGTTACATCATCATCCATTTCATTCCTCACCCCTTTGTTCTGATTACTGCCCTCACTCTCTTATTGCGAGGCGATTCGGAGTCACTTAGGCGACCGGGTCGGCTCCCTCATTATTCCAGGCGACAAGAGTGGAACAATTGGCGCGCCAGATAGGGGACTAATCAAGAACTGAGGAAGCTGAGCAATGGAGCATGGGAATATTGGAAGAATGATAAGAGGAGAAGCGTCAACTGTAAGGCCCGAAGGAGAGACGGAGGAAACACCATTAAAATACGTGAATCCGGGGGCCCAAAGCATACCACTTGAGGGTAGAAACTTGAGAGACGATCTGGAGGAAGAAGGGGTGCCTAGAGACACAGACACCGACTCCTCATATATTCCTCGTGACACCAGAGGAAAGGGCGTACTACAGGAGGAAGCGCCAAACAAAGAAGCGTACAAAGTCCTTGAACATCGTTTTCAAGTTTTGGAAAAACAGAATTTGGACTTACCCAATTATTGAAAACGGTTATCGCTCAGCAGGCAAAGACACCCAGAGCTCAGAACGTACAGGCCCCAGACAATGACACCCACGCGGAAATGCTACGGGCATTTCGACCGCTAGTCGAGACCAGAGTCGAGCAGAGGGTCATTCGGCAACCTCTGGCAAGGGCTATCTTCGGCGAAGCACTACCAATTGGCTTAGTCCCACCAAACATGGAGAAATATTTGGGGTTGGGCGATCCTGAGGAACATCTGCAAAATTTTCAAATCGCCATGCAAATGCAGGGCGCCAGCGACGCAGCATTCTGCAGAGCCTACCCAGCTACTTTAGGAGGGGCAGCGAGAGAGTGGTACATGAGCTTGCCAGAAGGAATTATTCACACATGGGATGAGTTTGCTAGGATTTTTTTGGTAAAATATGAAAGTAGGCGACACCGAAAGGTTCCAGTACAGGTCCTAGTTAACTTACGGCAGTGGCCAGAGGAATCGCTGAAAGATTTATTTGAGAGATGGATCAGCACAGTACAGTCCGTTAGAGACGTGACTTTAGACATTGCTACTGCAAGTATGATTCAGGCGACACATAATAGGCGACTGAAGGAAGCATTGGTAAAGAAAAAGCCTACTACTCTGTCCAACTTGGAAGCCAGAATAAATAGTATAATCCTCATTGAAAGCAGTTGGCAGAGATTGGTGGGGATGACGGCCGAAAAGGCCGAAAGGACGGACAGGCAGATGCGTCGCGTGATGGCACTGACAGGCGAGGACGGTGGCAGAGAACTGAGCGATCCCCTGAAAGAAGGGAGTATCGAGATGACAGGAGAAACAATGACAGACGCACGTACCAGGAAGACAGGCGAGAGTACACTCCACTCAACCGATCCCGGAAGGAGGTATTCCTGTACATGCAGCACAAGGATCACCACATTCAGTGGCCCGAGCCGCTTCGAGGAGACCCAGAGCAACGTAACCCCCGGAAGTTTTGCAACTTTCATGATTCGCACGGTCACACCACGGAAGAATGTAGACAACTCAAAAATGAAATTGAGCGATGGATTAAGGAGGGTCGCCTGAAAGATTTCATTCTCCGGACCAAGCGAAAAGAGAGGAGTTCAAATGATAAAGAAGATAGCCCAGCCCCGGGCGACCAACCTAGAAAAACAGTTTTCGCCCGATTGCAAGAACCGCAGGGCGATGCTCCCAAAAAGGCAAATGATACGGAAGAAGTCACAAAGGTCTACCAAACTATATTCGGAGGAGAAAGTTGTCCAACAAAAAAAAGTCAAGCGATTGCAAAGAGGTGTTGATCATAAACAATGAGGCGCGACGATCTCCCGTCATGTTTACGGAGGACGACATGATCAAAAGTGGAGGACCCAGCCTGGAAGCAATGGTGATTCAGATTGTGACACTCCGGAGTAGAGTGGAGCGAGTAATGGTGGATGAAGGAAGCTCAGCTGACATCCTATTATGGGAACTTTTCCAGCAGATGAAACTCCCCATCTCAAGCATGAGACCGACAAAGACAACTATTACAGGGTTCTCTGGCCACCAAGTGCCCATTAAGGGAATCGTTACCTTACAGGTCATGATAGGCGATGAGCAGATTAAGGCGGTGCAGTCAGTAGATTTCCATGTGTTGGATTGTCGATCCTCGTACAATATAATTCTGGGGCGACCGGCGCTTGCTGCTTTTCGGGCTATCTCTTCGCCAGTGTATCAGGTGCTGAAGTTCGTCACAAAGGAAGGCGTCGGAGTCGCTTGGGGACACCCAGAGGTGGCTAGGCGATGCTATCGGGCAGCAACAAAAGGAGCATGTTATAAAATCGACCTGGAGGATGGAGCAGAGAACAGAGAAAGACTATAGTCAGCGGAATCTGACGTCCCTGTAACTTTGTGGGAAGGCGACGAAGAGAGAACAGTGAGGCTGTCATCTTACCTAAGCCAAGAGGCCAGACAGGCGATGATAACACTAATCAGGCAATATTCGCACCTATTTGCATGGCATCCCAGCGACATGCCAGGGATAGACCCAACAATTGTTAAGCATTGCTTATCCATCGACAAAAGCTGTCGCCCAGTGCAACAAAAATCGAAGAAATATTTGCCGAGAGCGACAACTAGCCGTCACAAAAGAGATAGACAAACTACTGGAGGCAGGTTTTATCAGGGAGGTTCAATATCCGGAATGGCTATCGAATGTGGTTCTGGTTAAAAAATCATCGGGAGCGTGGAGGATGTGTGTCGACTTCACAAACCTAAATGATGCCTGTCCGAAAGACGCTTACCCACTCCCGAACATTGAGCAGCTAGTCGACGCCACAACAAATAACGAAATGTTGTCCTTTCTCGATATGTTCTCTGGCTATCACCAGATACCACTCAATGAGGAGGATCAGGAGAAAACGGCGTTCATGACTCCTACGACGAACTATTGTTATAAGGTTATGCCCTTTGGCCTAAAAAATGCAGGAGCAACTTATCAAAGGATGATAGATATGGTCTTCGCTAAGCAGCGGGGACGTAATTTGGAAGCATATGTCGACGACCTTCTGGTAAAGAGTAAGAAGAGCGACGATCATCTAAGTGACTTGAAAGAAACGTTTGAAACGTTACAACGCTACGCGTTGCGGCTGAACCCACAAAAATGTGTTTTTGGGGCAACATCAGGCAAATTCCTAGGGTACTTGGTCACGCGACGAGGAATAGAGGCGAATCCCGCACAATTGGAGGTCATCTCGGCCATGGCACCACCCAAAATGGTTAAAGAAGTACAAGTTCTAGCCGGGAGAATAACTGCAATCAACCGGTTCATTCCAAAGGCGGCAGAGCGATGCGCACCGTTTTTCTCTATTTTGAAAAACGCGTCAAAATTTGCCTGGAATGACAAGTGTGATAAGGCATTTGAAGAGCTCAAGCAATTTCTAGTCACTCCGCCGGTGCTGGCCTCACCCAAGGAGGGAGATGAGCTATTTATGTACATCGCGATATCGCCAACAATAGTAAGTGCGGTGTTAGTGCGACGGGAGGAACGAAGCGACCAGCCCATTTTTTACACAAGTAAAACGTTGGTCGACGCTGAAACTCGGTACCCCGCCATTGAGAAGATGGCCTATGCTGTGGTATGCGCGGCAAGAAAACTCCGACCATACTTTCAGGCTCATACTATAACAGTATTAACCAACCTTCCAATACAAAACGCCTTGCGGGCGATGAGCGTGGCTGGGCAACTTGCAAAATGGGCCATTGAGCTCAGCGAATATGACATTCGATACAAGCCAAGAACAGCAATCAAAGCCCAGGTTCTCGCTGACTTTATTGTAGAGGGGGCAGTACAGGAAGAAAAGGGGGAGAACCAAACTTGGACACTCTTCACAGATGGGGCCTCCAGTAAAAATGGTTCGGGAGCCGACATAGTTTTAAAAAGCCCAGAGGGAGCTATTCATGAGGTCGCCTTGCGCTTCGCGTCGCCTAGAACCAACAACGCTGCCGAATATGGGGCGATGGAGGCAGGACTCAGAGTTGCAAGAAGTATGGGGGTCAAATATGTGAAATTTTTTTCTGATTCAGCGGTGGTGGTTAACCAGTTAAATGGGGAGTTTGAAATTAAAGAGGAGTCACTAATGCCATATTTTGATGAGATAAAGCTAGCCCTAGCAGATTTTAGTAAGGTGGACATTGTGCAAATCGCCCGAGAAGAGAATTGCCACGCTGATGCGCTATCAAAGCTAGCCACGGCGGTTGATTTTGAGGAAACAAGGATGGTGACGGTGGAGAAAGAAGTAAAACTAAACACATGCTTCCAGATCGACGATACTCAGGAGGATGGAGACATACAAGACGATTGGCGCACCCCCATTATTAGGTTCCTAAAGGATGGAACAGTCCCGGAGGATCAGGCGATGGCTACAAAACAAGGCGACGAGCCGACAGATGCACCTTAATAGGCGACGATCTTTACAGAAAGTTCCCGCGGGACCTTATTTAAGATGCCTCGGACCAGTGGATGCTGATTATAGCCTCCGGGAAGTACACTTTGGAGTATGTGGAACACACTTAGGCTCTAAAAGTCTGGAGAAGAATTTATTGTACCAAGGTTATTACTGGCCGACGATGCGACGAGAGGCGACGGAGTTGGTTAAAAAATGTCACAAGTGTCAGGAATATGCCGATTATCATAAATTGCCTTCCACAGCTTTGCAGGCGATTGTTAGCCCTTGGCCCTTCGCCCAATGGGGAATGGATATTCTGGGACCTTTTCCGAAGCCTCTGGGAAGCGGAAGTACTTGATTGTGGCCATCGACTACTTCACAAAATGGATTGAGGCTGAGGCGACGGCCAGCATCACCGCTAAGCAGATTGAGAAGTTCACATTCAAACATATCATCTCACGATTCAGCATTCCTCACAGCATCATATGTGACAATGGCACCCAATTTGATTGCCAGAGCTTTCAAGCGTACTGCCAAGAATATAAAATCCTTCTACGATTCGCCTCGGTTGCATATCCACAAGCCAACGGGCAAGCTGAAGCCGCAAACAAGCTTATATTATGGGGTTTAAAGTGACGGATCGAAGGCAAAAAAGGCACGTGGGTTGAGGAGCTCGATCATGTACTGTGGGCACACAGAACGATCTACAAGATGTCAACAGGCGAGTCGCCTTACACATTGACCTATGGATCAGAGGCAGTCCTTCCGGTGGAAATAAGATACCTTCCGTTCGTTTGGATAGCTACAATCCGGAGGAAAATGAGCAAAACCTTGTCCATAATATCGATATGGTTGAAGAGAAGCGCGAGGTCGCCCAGATGAGGTTAATAGCGGAAAGGAGATGCTAGCCAGGCGATACAATAAAAAGTTAAGGCCACATCACATTAAGTTGGGCGATCTGGTACTACGAAAGATCTTCAGGCCATCGGAGGGAGCCGCGAAGCTTGATCCTGGATGGGAAGGGCCATTTCAGATCAGGAAGGTTATGAGAGCAAACACCTTCAAATTAGCCAGGCTGGATGGAACAAAGATCCCCCGGACCTGGAATGCGATGCATCTCCGCAAGTACCATGAGTAGTCGCCTAAGAGCATGTATGGTTTTTCATTTCACTAATTAATGAAAAAGAGCGTCCGATAGCTATATCGCTGGACGACTCATTTTATCATTTATATCTCACCATCGCCATTATTATTACCTGAAGCTTATCACGAGCTAAGAATCCACATAATCGCCACGGACTCGTTTCGCCTACGAGGCATCAAGATTTAAAACTTAGCTAAGGCCTAAATAACAGCGTCGACCTAAATGGCATTAAAAGAAGATAAAACGTCGCTCATTAGCAAACTACCTATCGCTAAGGCTAAAAAGAACCAAGACGTCGCCTATGATGGCTGAAGACAATCGCGCTAAGGCTTTCGAACTAATAAAACATCGCTTACGAGCTTACCTTATAAGATGAAAATAAAATTGAAGACGTTTTGCATATAAAATATAAGAGGGTCGCAGACATGTCTTCAAAGTACAAAAAAAAATAATAATAATAAAAAAATGCCATCCTTATTGGCAATCCCTTCATTTCTCTTGTCCAGACGATTGACCCCGGTCGCTCTGTGAAACCACGAGGCTTTTTTCGGAGGCCTTCTCCCCCTTCCCACCCTCCGACCGAGACTTGGCAGACGCCTCAGCTTTCGCATGCTCTCGGCGGATCTTCTCCGCGGCGATATACTCCTTGTCAGCCGCCTGTACCTCTTTCATCACATTGATATACTCATAGTCGATATCTGTGTTGGGATCAGGCACCCCATTCAACAGACGGTTGACGCCCTTAAAAGCAACTGCCAAGAATTCGCGTCACCGGAACGGAGGGTTCGGCCCCACAACAGCCGCAAACTTTTGCTTGACGGCAGTCATGATCACCGGAATTGATCTTCGGATAAGTGCTATGGCAGTCGAATATTGACGAGCACTAAGGGCCTCAGTCTCCTTCACGGTCCGCATCGCCTTGTCCTTCTCCACGGTCATCGCCTGAGCCTGTCGCCTAGCTCTGTCCCGCTCCTCAGTAAGGAGGACTATGCGTTTCAAAAGAGTAGACTCTCGTTTTTGGACTTCGGCGGCAACATCGCGTTCTTTGGTCAAATCCTGAATCCGCTCTTGGAGGAGTTCCTGGTCTTGTAGCTTCTTCGCGGAAGAGGAAGCGGCATCTTTAGCTTCTCATAGGCTCTTTTCCAGTTGGGCGATACGGGACTTGGCGGCTGACAGATCTTTGGTCAAGCGTTCCTTGCTGGAGTTAGCCTCGCCTAAGGCTTGCTGAAGATTCACCTGAGCATCGTTCAGACGAGCTAGCTCACCTCGGGTGGATAGGTGGGCGGACTGCGCGTTGACAAAAACAAAAAAAAAAAACTGAGTTACGACAATGATAGAAACAACTGAGTTAACTTCGATTCACGATGAGCTTACCTCTTCAGTATCCAAGCGCTGTTGCAGAGCTGTGTGTTCATCTCGGAGCTCGCGTGCCTTGTGCATCAGCAGTTGGCGAGACTTGTCAGCAATACTCAAGGCCAGTAGCATCTGCAATGAAGAAATTGCAACGCAAATTATATGTATTGAAACCATAAATACTATGGATGTATAGCGGAGTCGCATGGTGGCAGCTAACCTCATGGTGCTTCACATAGACATTACCCATGGCAGGGTTGAAGTCGCCAACTTTCACGTCGTCCAGGCCTTGAAAAACTCCAGATGATAGCTCTTCGGCGATATCGCGTGCCACGTCGGCGGAGAGCTGAGAGCGTCGAGGGTAGACGATGGGGAAATAGCCGTCCGGCTTCTCGTAATTTGGCGCAGAGTAGTCCACCTGAACTTGATGAGACAAGGCACGACGCCCTTCCTCATCATTGTGGGGAGATAAAGGCGAGTCGTCGTGGAGGAAGGAAATAGTCTCTCGCCTGCCCGGGTCTTGTGTCCTCGCTTCTGGGGGAGGCGGTTGTTCAGAATCAGGAGCGGTGCGACGACCAGCGTCGCCTTCTTCGTTTAAATGTGGTAACACAGGATCTGCAGTATCCCTCAGAAGCGAGGGCCCGGGCCCAGTAAGATCTACAACATCCCTCAAAGGCGAGGCCACGGGCTCCACAGGGATGTCATCCGTAATGATGATGGGCTCTGTACGTTCGGAGGTAGATGACCTCCGTCGCTTGGACACAGGCGACGATCTTTTTTCGCGAGAGCGACGGGCCCCTCGTTTTTTTCCCTTTCCTTTAGGAGACGGCGGTGGGTCCGCGGTCGCAGCAGGGGGCTCAGATTGGGGTTGGGTCGCCTGGATAGGCCCTCGAGCCGACGTGCTAATCAGCACATCTGAAATATCTGTCATACCTACATGAAAGTTACGAAATTAGGACGAGGTGTGTTCAAAATAAAAAAAAAATAAAAAAAATAAAAGAAAAAAAAAGAGAGAGGGAGAAAGAGGGGAATTTTTGGAAACTAAATATTTAGGCAGATGAGAAAGCAGGAAAAGGAGGCCCTGTCTACCTCCTGGAAGCGTCGCTAGAATGCGGTGCAGGGTAGGAGGGTCGCTCAGGTCAAAATCTTCCTTGTTAATGAGTGACAGGAGTTGTTGCTCCAGTGTGGTTATTGAGCGACCACGGGGAAAATTGTTGGCGTCGCCCCGTGACCAGAAGGATGGCAGAGCTGTTATCCAAGTGTCTTCAGGCATTGGCCTAAAATAAAAAATGAATGATACCAAGTGGGGTGTGGCTTTACAGTTTTTCGCATCCCCACATTCTTGTAAGCATCTCGCTTCACGAAGCTTAAACCGTTGGTGTTATGTTTGGCATTATACATCAAAGAGAATAAACGAAGGGTGGGAGTGATCTTCTCGCGTTGACAGGAAGCTTCAAAACTGGCTATCACAGACCAGGAGGTGGCGGTGTAGGCGCCAAGCGAGGCTTTTAGGGTGTGAAGTAATGATACAACAAAGGGAGAAGGAGGAAAGCGCAGCCCATTGGTAAAACTTTCGGTCCATATCCCATGCCAACCCCCGGGGCAGTTGCCGATGGTGGATAAGTATGAAGAGGCAGCGTAGTCCCAGCGAGTGGGGAGTGCAAGTCTGGGCAGAATGGAGCATACGGTGGTAGCAGAGAGATAAGGGAAGTAGCCTGGACCAATGACGTACCGGTCCCGGCCAAGACCGTCATACCACATATCCTTCCAAGATTTGACGGTGTAGCCCTGATTAGTGACAGGCGCGGTCATATCTACGGACCAGGATCGAAAGCCAGGAATGAATCCGAGCTGGTGCATGCCCCATTCCCGAGGTTCAGAGAGGTCCGGCGAAGGCGAACGGGAGACGGTTCTTCCAGAGTCGGTTGAGGAAGACGACATTATTGATGGAAGTAAAAACCAAAGAAGGGGGAAAGGGCTAATATACAAGACGTCTTTATGAAGAAGGGAGCTAGAAAAGCAGGGGAGGAAATTAACGATGAAAGAAGAAGAGGATTTAAGCAAGAGGGGGCAACGTACCGGGGCAACTGAGAAGGTAGTCAAGATCGTCGGACATCGGGAAGCAGAAAAGAGTAGTCGGAATCGGAAGAGCTAAACGGAGAGTGAGAGTGGAAAAAAGAAGCGGAAGATTAGGTAATAAAAGAACAAGAGGGGGAATGAATGGCGAAAGTAAGACGCCTTATATAGAAGGAGAAGAGACTTTTGAGTTGCTTACATTGGGAAAAGGAAACGACGCGATTGATGAAAGGACCGTTGGGGCGGAATGCGTCAGAAGGAAGGGAAGCGTCTTAAAGACGCATGAAAGGGAAGCGGCGATTGGGCAACCCCCCCACTAAACCCTAGGGGGCTATTTAATAGGCAATGATCAAAATGAGGGCTACTGATGGAGGAAAAGACTAGAAGGACCCTCAACGGCAATGAGAGCAAGTATTCTTCAAAGGGATACAGCAGGCGACGGTTATGAAAAATCCGCCAATGTCCTTGGAAACAAGAACACTGGCGGACTTGGGGGTTCATGATGGGCCACCCTGAGTTGGATAGCCCAATGGGTAAAGAGGGTCCGCCGGTCAAAAGAGGTCAACACCTCAAGCGAGGAAAGTCAACACCTCAGGCGAGGGTTGACCAGGCAGACGTCCTAGAGCCGCTCAAGAGATGGGCCTGGACGCGTAAGGGGCCCACTTAGCCGAATAAAGTCAACACCTCAGGCGAGGGTTGACCAAAGCAGGTGCCCTAGAGTCGCGCAGAGGATGGGCCTGGACGCGCGAGCCCAGAAGAAGCTATGAGGCGACAGTGCGTCCGCCATCCTGGAAAATCCTAAAAAAGCCACGTGGATCAATCCTAGAGCTTTCGTTTTCGCCAAGCGACGGCTAGGATTCAATGCCACGTGGCGTAATCTGCCGAGCGCCGTACCAATTGCCTAACGGTCTTGGCAGGTTTGCCAGGCTATAAATACAGGGAGGAAGAGCAGACAGCGGACACGACCAAATTCTGGGAGCAATCCCTAGGTACACTCTGTTACATCATCATCCATTTCATTCCTCACCCCTTTGTTCTGATTACTGCCCTCACTCTCTTATTGCGAGGCGATTCGGAGTCACTTAGGCGACCGGGTCGGCTCCCTCATTGTTCCAGGCGACAAGAGCGGAACAATACTCACTACTCATGGAGCCAAATTCTAGCCTCATGTGTATCGGGCAATACCTAATACCAACAAGCCTATTTTTTAACTCTTTCCCGCGAAATCTTTCTGCTCACTTGCCACCAGTCAGTTAACAAAGGACAACAACACATACAGAGTACATTAAAGTGAATCCGAATCCAATATGGATCACAAGATCCACAATTGGGAGATATATTATCCAAAACCCACCTCCAACTGATACCATTAAACCTCATCTGAATCATAAACACTTCCACCTCAACCTCCGATGGCATTCACCGCTTCCCCGCCGGCAACCAAACTCAAACCCGCCGCCTCGCCCTTCCCTCGCCAAATTGGCCGCCACCCACAATTCAGAATCCCCTACTTCAACAGACTAATTACAGAATTAAACCGGAGCTCCCGCGTAATGCTGGATTATCCAGCGGCGGCGGCAGCTCGTAATTTGGGAGGAACAGAGCATGGCGAAGAAAACATGAGGAGGATTGTGATGTCGGACGTGGTGGTGAAGGGGGATCAGAGGAAGGTGTTCGGAGGAAGGAAATGGAATTCGATGGATATATCGACGGCGGCGGTGGTCCTTGCTATGCATTTGCTTGCCCTGCCGGCGCCTCTCTGTTTCAGCTGGACGGCGTTCTGGGTGGCGGTTTGGCTGTACGTGGTGACGGGTCTATTTGGAATTACTCTTTCCTTTCATAGACATCTCTCTCATCGGAGTTTCAGGCTTCCCAAGTGGCTAGAGTACTTGTTTGCTTACTGCGGCGTTCATGCTCTTCAGGTCAATTTCTTTACATACTAATTAATTATCACTCTGCTCTGCTAATTAATTATTGTATCAATTCAATTAGGGGTTAATTAGGTTTTATAGGTCGGATATTGTTAGAACTGACCTGGCCAACTGGACGAACCCATTTAATCGAGTCCAGCCCAGTTCGACTCACAACCCGAGTTGATTAAAAATCCCGCAACACGAATAATTCATTTATCCTGTCACCTGATTGATTTGATTGACTCATGAGCTGATTGAGCTACAATTCAATAGATCAAACTCGTTTGGCCCATAGATAGGTCCCATCTCACCCAGTTGACTTGTGACTCATTTAACTCATGACTCGATTAATATGCAACTTCACTTCTAATTGATTAACCATAAGTGGATATACCAAACTTGTCTAACCAATTTTTTCATGACTCGATTAAGTGCAACTATATGTATCAACATGCCAGACTCATTGACCAAAATAATTTACAAATTAAATAAATTGATTTAAAACTTCGCTAGTAGCCAAACTTGATACAACCCACTACAGAAAAAGCCGTAGATTTACTTTGTCACGGTTTTATAAACCGTGACAATTTGTCACTGGTTTCTGATAAACCGTGACCTAATTTGTCACGGTTTTCAACGTGAAATTAGCACGGTGAACCGTGACAATTAGTCACGGTTTTGGGAACCGTGACTAAATTAGTCACGGTTTCATATGAAAACCGTGACAACATTAAGCAGCCACGTTGGCAATCCAACACGTCTCCTCCATCTCATCCATCTCTCTCTTCATCCCCTTCCCATCTCCTCTCTTCATTCTTCCATCTCTCTCCTACATCCCCATTATTCCATCTCCAACTCCTCCTCTGAAACAGCCACCCAACTCCTTCCATCCAACCGAAACCTCCATCCCACCCTCCATCTCCTTCCATCCAACCGAAACCCTCCATCTTCTTCTCCGTCAGCCATCTCTGCCTCTCCGTCAGCCACTACTACCAAGCCCCCTGCCAAGCCCCTCTTCCGATTCAAACTCCCTCCGCCATCTCTGCCTCTCCGACCAACAGAGCTCCAACGGTGGCGGCGTACTCCAACAGAGCTCCAACGGCGAGAGATAGGGAGAGTCGGCTTCGTCGAAGGAGGCGGGGATCGGCGGAACGGAAGCCACCGAACACCATCGTTCTATTCTTCTTTTCGGAGGCAGCCGGGATTGTCAGTGGGGATCGTCAGCGGGGATCGCGGAGGGGATCAGCAGCGGTGATGGGAATCGAAGCGGCGGCGACGTCGATCGGCGACCGTCGATCGGCGACCGGTGATGGAATCGAAGGCGGCGGCGACCGGCGGCGGAATCGTACCATTTTATATATTTTGTAATTTTTTATTTTTTATAATTAAAATTGTAATTTGGTTTTGTTTGACACAATAAATAAATTGAGTGACTTGTTTGCAATTAATTGGGACATCTTGTTAACATTTTAATTTTACGGATCATTTTGCATAAAGGAAAAGGTTGAGGGTCTAGACCTGCAATTCATGAAATTAACTAATGGGTCACTGAAAATTTGAATAGAACACTTTGGTCATCTGCTGATTTTAGTCACGGTTTCTATTGAAACCGTGACAATATTGATCATTTTTAGTCACGGTTTCTGAATTTAGTCACGGTTTCAATAGAAACCGTGACTGATTTTAGTCACGATTTCTATTGAAACCGTGACTAAATTCAGTCACGGTTTACTAGCAAACCGTGACAGAAAATTTAGTCACGGTTTCAGTAGAAACCGTGACAAAAAATGGTCAATATTGTCACGGTTTACAAAACCGTGACTAAAATTTTTAGTCACGGTAAAAACCGTGACTAAAAGTGCTAAAAACCGTGACTAATGTCCTTTTTTCTTGTAGTGACCCGACCAATTCGTTTGACCCAAGCGAACCCAATATCTAAATTTACCAAAACTTCACAGCTCGTAACGAGCCCAACTTACAACCCACAGCTAAATGGACACAACACAATGAAAATCCAAAATACCCATTCATGTCAACAACCCATAACTAACTCAAACGAAAGTCCAAACCTCCAATCAACTTACTACACAATTCATTTAGGACACATTTTCGTCCAACCCACTTGTTAGATGTGGGGTTGGACGAGAATGTTTTTCGAATAGGGAGTAGCTGTCACTCTTCTTTTTCAACCGATCCAGGTTACGGGTCTTAGTTGGATGTGGATGTGGTGTAGGGGAACCCAATAGACTGGGTGAGCACCCACAGGTACCACCATCAATTCTGCGACTCGGAGAGGGACCCACATAGCCCACTTGAAGGCTTCTGGTTCAGCCACATCACCTGGCTCTTTGACACCAACTCTGTCGCCCGAAGGGTACGTGCATCAATAATCAATCTCTTCTACGTACGTGTGCAATTAATTCCTTTTCTATATATATAAGTAACACTTCTATACCTAGGGTATTGATATCCTAACACTAAAATTACATCATATTTGTGTTTGAACTTTGAAGCTCGAGGGCTTTAATTTTAAGAACGTTGGTGCATGCAGTGTGGTGGGAAGAACAACGTTGGGGATTTGGAAAGTCAACCTTTCTATCAGTTTATGAGAGTTACCTACATTCTACATCCACTTGCCCTTGCACTTCTTCTCTATTCACTTGGTGGCTTCTCCTTTCTTGTCTAGTTTTTTTTAGCTTTGGGTATAAAACTACGTAATAATGCATCATCGCTAACAATTTATATATGTTTCCGCCAGCCATGTACATACATGGTCGGGGGAGTTATTAATAATTAACACATAACAATGTTTATTTAAAAAGAGTTGGGTGGGTGCGGCGCCACTCAGCCAACATTGCACCATGCACCCACGTGCACCATTGTCTGTTTTCGTATTCTGGTATGCAATGTGTGTCACCGACGACGGTACATTATTACGTAATCTTGTTCCAAAAACTACAAAACCCTTTATTACTTGCTCTTTTTCAAATTTTTATGTGCGGTTATATAAGTCGTTTGATTAATTTTATATATATACTGATTTTGTGATTGAAAGTGGAATATAGAACTATATTTATTTACTATGCCATGGCACATTGACATTACAATTTCTACCAAAATTGTTACTGAATTGGTAAAAGTGATTGAGTTGATATAAGGTCTATCTTTGTGTTACCGAGTTGACCTATTTTAAAGTAAGTGTCCGCGTTGACACTTAATTAAAATGTCCACGTTGACACAAGACTCAAACTTAAGTGACAACATACGTATTTAATTGACCCTTAATTAAATGAGTAATTATTTTCAGGGTGTGAGGGTAATATGGGTATACCATATAACGTGGCTGGTGAACTCAGCTTGTCATGTGTGGGGAACTCAAGACTGGAATACCGGTGATTTGTCCAGGAACAACTGGTACGTACGTACGTACTACATACGTATGTGTAACACATTCTTTACTCCATTGTACCATTACTTCTAATTATAGGTCCTTTTGGTTTGGGGATTTTTTGAGTTTTTTGCATGCATGCATGCAGGTGGGTTGCAGTGCTAGCCTTTGGTGAAGGGTGGCACAACAATCATCACGCATTCGAGTACTCGGCCAGACATGGCTTCAAATGGTGGCAGATCGATATGACTTGGTATACTATCAGGATTCTTCAAGCCCTTCGATTGGCTGCTGACGTTAAGCTTCCCAGTCAGTCTCAAAAGAAGAAGATGATGGGTCTTAATTAATGGTTACAGATCGATGTTTCGGGTTTCATGTTATTTTGTTTGTGTTGAGGAACGACATGTCAGCGGCGGAGATAGGGGAGGAGGACTTATCTGAACTAGTGGTGTTGTCCTTTCATGAGTCTAACATTCAACAATATGTAAAATTTATGTACATTTTACGATTTCGAGTGTTGTTAATTTGATTCAATCACTACAAAAAATATTATAATCAAAGACCATAAAAAACGGTCCCCAAAGTTACTAAACGGTCCTCAAAAGTTTGTAAACGGTCTCCAAATGTATCAGGGACCGTTTAAATAATTGGTCCCAAACTTGATGGTCCCTAATTCTATTGGGGACCGTAAAAAGGTATACGGTCCTCATATATTCTAGCGACCGTATGTTAATACGGTCCCTGAAATTTATTTTTGGGACCGTAATTAGGTTGATGGTAATTAGGGAAGGTATTTTGTAACGGTCTCTAATTTTATAATCTGAGACCATTATAGCGGCGGTAGCCAATTCACCAATTGGGGACCATTTTACAGTCTAATATTTTGAATCAGGGTCTTTCATATAATTTCAAACCACACAGTATACAAGATGTCCAAAAAATATAATATCATCTTCATTCAAATTAAACATAATAATTATTCTACATATCCATGAATTCAAATTACATGAACTTGCAATCAACAATACTATAATATCTAATTGTAACAAAAGTTAGATCTATATCATCCCAGATTTGGAAGCTTGTCTTCCTGCATATTTCAAATAGAAATTAATAGTTAGGTTATAGTCAAAAAGCTCAAAAGCAATTGAAATAATTGCATACAGGAGTTCATGTGACTCAGATGGATAACGTGGATGTTCCAAAGTTATACAGAGAAATATGTACCACAAAGAAACCCAGAAACCAAACCCAATAGAATTCCAATAATACAGAGAAATACTTATCACTATTTGCCCACTCCAACTCCCTATTATTAACACAAAGCTTCATTACCAGCAGTACTACCACTACGACATGTCAGACACTTTAAAGGTGATTTCAAACTTAAAGCTTTTTAGAGCAAGTAGTAAAGTTACTGATCTCTTGTGTATGACATACAAAACGACTTAAGGGTTCACTAAAGAGAAGCATACACAGAGAATTATGTAGTAAGAAACATACACCATAAGCCATGTAAACAAAATAAGACATTTTGGACCACCTTTTGTGCTTATCAGTTCAAGACTTTAATTCCTTCATTATTAATACAAATGTTGAATTCATAAACACACTCATATATAAATAAATAGTTGTTTACCTCTTTCGTTTGGTTCTACAAGGAGTGAAGGGACTGCAGAAATCCAAATAAGTTAATCTTACCAAACAGTTGAATAAGCAGGGCTCATAACAGTACCTTTCAAAACAAGGTTCCCAGCTAGTATTGCAAGATATGGATTCTGCACTAACTTCACCACCAATAAAGAGTGTCATTGGACCAAGCAGAATAATACATTAAATTGACAACAAAAAGAGACGCGACCCATATGGGCAATTGAATCTACAATTTCCTGAAACAAAAAGCAAAAGAATCCAATCGAATTGCAAGGGAAATATAAAACAAGCAAAAATTTCCAAGGAAGAAAACTAATAGCCACCATGGAAAACATAAGAGAGGTTTAGACAGCCTCTTCTACGCTGGTAAGAATAACAATGACGATGACAGAACTGAAGGGCAATGGATTGGAATAATGACTGAAGTCTGAACTATGCTCGTGCAGATCATTAATCGACAAGTTGTATGAACAAACAGATCACAAGACTTTCCATACAGATAATAATCTATAACAGAATTTAGCTATTGGATGTTATACAATGGCAGAAACTATTGCTAAGGTTCAGTAACACGCATTCATTCTCTCAATCTCTGCAACTTGATAACATGGACAGCATCACAAGAATCAAATCAACTAGTATAAGAAGAGAGTGAGGTACCTGGTTCCTTGTGGCACTCTGAGCAGCATTTCCTGAAGCCAAATTGAACCCCGTACTAGCTACTACCTTTTGTTCAGTAACATATAGTATATATCTAGCTTTTGCAACTACACAAGCCTTCTGATTCGCTGCTGAAATCTTGAGGCAAAATAACAAAAGAAGCTAACAACACCCCAAAGCTTCTTCAAATGATATGGCGTCATAATAAATCCATCCACTATAAGCTCATCTAGGAGATCTGATATATCACTTTATCCCAATATATGTCAAAAGTCGATGAAATTAGCTTAATCAAACACTGCTCAATTACAGAACTCATAGAATTCGACAAAAAGAAGAAATAGCAACGCAAGTTTCTAAAGTCTGAGCTCCTTGAAGAACACTAATCGTTGAAGGAAGGCAGAAGTTATTTTTTATATCCAACATCAAAATAGTCGAGATTAGAGAAGAAGAGGAAGAAAATAAAGTTTTAATAGATAGTTAGGAGGCTTACCGTTCTCTAATCGGAGGAACAGAGCTGGTATCGGACCGTCTTTATCGTATAACGATAGAGATAGAGAGTGACTAATTAACCTTAATTATTCAATCTTTAGAAACCTCAGCGTTGCAATTAGCAGAGTAATACTTCTTCATACAGATCGGAACCGCCACCGGCAACATAAATTCGAACAGATTAAACCCCCAAAATCCCATATTCGTCGCCGCCAACCCTCTCCCAAGTCACAACCTCCGATCTATGTCGCTGCCCTCCGATTTCTCGAATTCGCTCCTAATCCAGTCCGCCAAGCTAAAGATCCTTCTACAAAACCGGAACAAAAATCCCCACAGGGAGCGAGAATCGGCCCGATGACATAGCCACACCTTCCATGAACAGCTGGCTAGCGAGGAGGAAGACGTGAGGAGCCGCGGCCTTGATTCTGTCCCTGTCGCCGTGGAGGATGTATGCGATTGGGAGGAGAGTGCCGAGGAGGAAGCTGATGAAGACGATAGTGATGATGGAGTCGGCAGTAAGGAATCTAATCATTGGAGATGGAATGGGATGAAGGACTGCTGAGTAAGGGGATAGATGGCGGAAGTCAGGGGGAGACGAAGAATCGTGGGAGAGGAGAAGATTTTTTGCCCTAGGGGATAATTAATTTGGATATTCATTTTTCTAAGCTATTGAAATTCTGCTTGGAGCCAATTTATTTTTTCCGCGCCAATGAGACAATTGGAGACCGTATCATTTTTATTTATTTTTAATTGTAGGATCTGGGATCGTGTATGAATTAGATTGGGGATCGGGTATTAATTACGGTAGTAAAATAAGTTTAGTCCAATACAATTTGGGACCATTTTAAGTTACAATCCCTAATAAATACAAATACGGTCTCACATAATGTAATTTCTAGTAGTGAATGCATTGATATGTTGACGTCTCCAAATTAGGGTTGAATTCTAAAAATGAAATTTGTTCGCTCTAGGATAAGTGGCAACACGATCGCTAGAGGATATATGAGTGAAACGTCAAGTCAATTTTGTAAGATTTCCCTCTCGACTCAGCCTTCCCTATTGTCGAGGACACAAGAAATATAGAAGAACTAGAGATTCTAGTCAGACTGAATTAGAAAACGATGCTCCCATAGTAGCCAATGCATATTGTTAAGATAGACGAGAATTGATCGTGAATCACGTTAACTAATTCTTGATAGTTCTTGGTGGTGAAATGAATTAAGCAGCATGTGTCACATTCTAAACCTTATTTTTTCTTAAGTTGGTTCACGATATGTAGTATGCTATCCTTCATCCAAACTCCCACGGAATGAGTCGCGGCTCATGTAAATATCAAATGGTTAAAAAGAAAAGCCATCAATAATGAATGGCCATGTTAAAAGGTTTAAACTTTAGCCTGACAATTAATTCAGCTAACCATCCCGACAACCTAGTCAGGGAGAGCTAGTCACCCGACATATGCATGCATGCATGCATGCATTCACCCCAAGAAGAATAAAAACAAACACTGAATTGAACCATATAATAACACAACATTTTAATAAAATTAGCAGTGAAAGCAAGGAGCTATAGCTAGCTATCCTAAGCTAGTGTGGGGAATTTCGAGAGAGACCCATTATGCACAAAATTAGTGACCACCATTCCATTCCATGCATGCCTAACTACTTTTAATTGTGTAATCCAGCTGAGCTTATATATTAATTAGCTGTTGATGTTGTTGTTGTTCATGTTCATGTTCTGGTGATGCTGCTGCTGCATTGGGTACCGAACTCCAGCTGCCAGTACTCTCTGCTGCTCTATCTGCATTTCGGAATCCATTCTAAAATTAAAAAAATGGTGTGTTTGTCACATTTTTTATTTAAAAAGGATGATTAATTAATAATTGCTTACTTGGAATAGTTCATGTAACTTGTTCTTCAGGTAGCAGTACTCATGCTCCAGCACCTCCAGAGCTCTCAAACACCTGGAAAGTGGAAACAAATCAATCAACACATTGTTTTCAATACGATTCGAAAATTAGAATCAAAGCTCACTATACGGGTTGTTTGGTTTTTGTATTTTGAAAACATGGCAATTGTTCATGATATTTGTGGTTTCAGAAATAAATGTTTCGTAATTGTGTGCATATAATTAGCTGAATATATTTGTTTTGGAGGTTGACGTAATTGTTATTGTTGTTTTGGAATGAACAGTTAGTCACATTTCTCAAAACACTCAAAATTCACTTGTAAACTACGTTTTGAAATGTGCACAATTCATCTTCAAATCATTCATTTCTAAAAAAATAAGTGTTTATTCACCCAATTCACAGAAACCAAACGACTCATATATATATATATATATATACGCACCCATGCCGATTGCTATGATCAGAAGCGGATCGAAAAGCGAGGCACACATTCCTAACCCTCTTAGCACCAATACTCGAGCTACTCCCCATCAACTGATTCAAATGTATCCCTATCTTCCCATAGTCACACCCTTCCAAACCTTCCTTCGACCCCTCCGCCATCCTGCACACGAAATCCTATGTAAAATTATCGAAATCTTAAAAATTTCAGAAACATGAATGACTTTTAGACTTACAGGAGTCTGCGAAGAGAGGCGAGAAGCTTCTCGGACTCGTGGAAGTAGATGTTGACTACCTCCGTTACGAAGTTCGGGGAGCTCTCGTCTTCTAGCTGCTGTAGCTGCAAGAACTGCTCGTCCAGCACTCCCTGTACGACATCGTTTAGTAATGCAGCTAACCGAACCAAATGTTATTATGTGTATAATAATGTATATACGTACCTGGTGGAAGAGAAGGGCGAGTAATCGGTTCATATCGGCGAGCAAGCGGTCCGCCCCGAAACCCAGCAAGATCCACACTGGTAAACCCGTTTTGGCTGCCTCGATCTCTCTTAATTTACACTTGATTCTGATGAATTAGTCTCTTGAGAAAGAAGCTTTGGGCAGTTTGTGCTGTTTAGCAGTTAGGAACATATCCTTATTTATAGGTGCAAGTTACGACTGATATTGATGACGTGGATATTTGTGAACTTTTCGGGGGGTTTTATTTATTTTATTATTTATGTGAAAATAACATTTTGCCCCCTCTACTTTTCCAACTTAACAAATAGCTCCCTATACTATAAATTGCTATTTTTACCCTTCCTACTTCGACCACTTTGCCGTTTGGGTCCTTTTGGTCCAACTTTCGTCTTCGTAACGTTAAATGATAAGCATTCGGTACACCATGTTAGCTCCAATAGTCATGCATGCATTAGCTTACTAGGCGTTTTCTAAGTGGGAAAAAATCGATGATCAAATTAAATGTGTGATTTTAAAATCCTTCGTATGTCATACTCTTCATGATATCTCTATGACCAACTCTCCGTCTCCTGTCTCTGATATCTCTCTCTGTCGGGTGTGGATGTGTCCAGATTTAACGTTACGAAGATAAATTTTGGAATGGAAGGACCCAAATGGTAAAATGGTCGAAGTAGGAGGGGTAAAAAGAGTAATTTATAGTATAGAGAGGGTTATCTGTTAATTTGGCAAAGTAGAGGGTACTAAAGTGCTATTTTCCCTTTATTTAATTTAATATATTGATTCCTGGAATCATTGTATGTTACTAATTGGCTTGTAATGATAGATTAAATTAATGGAGCGCACTGAACAAACTGTCAAGAAAATGAGACGGCACATGCGCAACCATATCAAGGCACGCTCTCAATACTCGTGCGAGATTAGAATGCTTGTTAATTTAGTTTAATACAATTTGTCTACTTTCTAATATGAGACAATCAATCTATCATTCTTTTTAATAACATTAATCATATACACATAATTAATCGCAGTACTAGTCATAGTAGAGAGGAGGGTCTTTGTGAATTTTTTGTTGCTAACAATCACTTTTCTTTAATATGTTTATTCACCAAATCACAGAAATCATACACACCCAGGCGGGTAAGAAGTGGATCGAAAAGCGAGGCACACATTCCTAACATTTAATCATAATCTTATCTCATTCAACATTGCAATTAATTTTGGTGGTTAATAATATTGATGATAGCTTGTTAGGTATGTTGGTGGATTGTTGGTTGTTGATTGTCTCCCAATTATTTGAGACAAAGTTCCAGATTTTAGCATTCCTCCTTGGAGATTTGACCCACTATTTCGAGCATGGTTTGAAAGTGTTGAAACTTGTTTCGAGGAAGAGGTTTGATGAAGATGTCTACAACTTGTTAATTCGTTCAGCTTCCCTGATGAAGTGATATTTCACATTAATGTGCTTCGTTCTTATGTGGACAACCAAATTTTTGGCAATAACTACATTAATTGACTTTCTATCACAACATATTGTTGTAGCTCTAGGAGTAAGACATCTCAAATTAGAAAGAATTTTTCTCATCCAGGTTGCCTAAATTGCAGTTGATGACGCATCGTTGTATTCTGCTTACACTGTAGATTGAGCTACCAATTTTTTATTTCTAGAGTTCCAGGAGATGACTCTACTTCTACTTAATATATATCTATACTAATATATAAAGCAAAATAAAAGACCCACCTCATTTCTAGCCCTCCCCTTAATTGTAGGAATTCCACCAATGAAAATTATTTGATATTTGATATTTAATTAATTCATCAAAATTATTATTATTTTTCAAAAAAAATTACCCACACCCACACCCCACTCTCTCTCTCCCATTGCCGTTTATTTTCTTTATGGTAGATTTTGGTCGATTTTTTATATATTTATTTTACAACGGTGTACCTCCCCCTCAATTCTAACTATTTGTCTATTCCACCAATCATAATTATCTAATTAATTAATCATTCTAGAGGTGATTTTGTTGCTGGAATTGGATTTCAATTCTCAGTCCACGGAGAATCGTAGTGTAATTATTTGTGCCAATTCCCAGTGGATGGGGAATTGAGACTCAATTCCATCAACAACAAAAAAAAAAAAACAGCCCCTTAATTTTTTTTGTTCCACGTTAGATTTTTTTACGTCTTTTAGAATTAAATTTTATTCTCATGTTTCAATAAATTTGTATTAAACAATGATAAATACTTATTAAGTTTACTTTTTATTATTTAATTAAAATTTCAATATGTCTATTATGTTGAGCTTTATAATTTTTCTCATTTCGTTAAGATTATGTTGAGCTTTATAATTTTTTTCTTTCACTTTTTTTTTAGTTTTTCTTTCAATTTTTCTTTTAAACATAATAACTTACTTTAACAATTATTAACTAGTTGTTCGATTTTGTAAGTGATAGGTTATATATTTTCATCCCAAAGTAAATTCTATATCACGTTCATAATTTTTTTCTAACTTAAAGTAAACATCAAGATTCCACACCATTCTATCGATCAATATCTCTAAAAAAAGCATATGAAATCCTTATTTTTTGAACTATGTTTATCCAAACAAGAAATACTTAGTATTTTTTTAGCATGATATACCTATAGTTAGAAGCATTCTTTACTATTATTATAACACACGAAAATCATATTATAATTTAATTTTTATTGATTAAAGCCTCATTTTATTTCTATCTCCCAATAACTTTAATTATTTGGCCAATAAGGAAAGTAACATTTACTTTAGTGATGTAAATTCTTATTTTGTATATTTGAAATATTTCTATATTGAGGTAATTGAAATACATTACTAAAATAATTGACCACTATTAGACCCGAATGAATAATTTGTCTATATTTTATCCGATTCATTTTTAGTTACTCAATGATTTTTTAAACTTTTAATAATACTCCATCATCTTTTTCTCTTATCACAATCACATTTGATTTTGAAAAACTCGATCTGCAACCTAATACCTCACTTTTTCCACGATAATTTCTCCAACTATGCTCCTCCTTTGTAACTTCAATTCTATCTCTACCGAACCCATAAGTCTCACCAATGTTTGAAATGATTGCAAGTACGCTCATATAAATGTAACTACATAACCAATTTAGTTTTATCAATTAATTAATCTAATTATTTATCAAATAAATTTTTATTATAAGAAGGATTTACTAAAGCATGGCCAATCTTAACTTATATATTCTCTAATTAATTCTCAAACTAATTATAAATACTAATGTTAAAAAAGCACATTTAAGTATTTATTATACTTTTAGCTTACTTAAATAACGTTGGAGGGGGGAGTATGATTAAAAAATATAATGGTGGGAGAACGGGTTAATTCTATGTTTTATATATATATATTTCAATAATTTAAGTTTCTCAATCAATAATTTTTTTTGTATGTTCATTTGATCAATATATTAACTAACCTAACATAGCCTCCTACAACTAAGAATAAAAATGGCCAGGTGGATACCTCAATATTTATATTTGTCCTAAAGTGGGAGAGATTTGCTGACATGATTGATATATTTATTTGGACGAAATAAATTAACAATGTAAACATGAAAGTTGTAGAACTAATAAAAAACATGGACACACGTAATGATTTCGATATTAATTGTATGATTAGTGGAGACGGGCTTAATTTGAATAGCTAGATATGTGTTGAGTATTACTTATAGTTTACAATAGTAATTTTTCTATATTATGCAAAATCGATAACATTGAGATAAAAATGTAATAAAATATGGATAGAAGAGGCCATTTTCCTAATAAGAAGGTTATTTTCCTCTCTCAAACATTTTATTTTAATAAAAATAGTTAATTTTTCGTCTTTTATTTAAACAAGCTTTAGAATTATATATTGCACATATTGGATTACTCGTTAATAATAAATGAAATAGAAGTATAGAAGCCTTTGAAAATAAATGGATAAATAAAAAGAGATGAGCGTGCAGTAGGGTATATATATTATCGAGGCGAATGTTGGAGAAACTTCCACTTCTTCTAATTACCTGATTTAATTGATTATTATTAATTTATATATCACTGTCTAATTA
Organism: Linum lewisii; assembly: GCA_034768395.1. Classification (NCBI taxonomy): domain Eukaryota; kingdom Viridiplantae; phylum Streptophyta; class Magnoliopsida; order Malpighiales; family Linaceae; genus Linum; species Linum lewisii. The sequence continues at coordinate 82,566,606 of CM068296.1, forward strand.
ATTGTTTTTATATTTTTATTTTGTAGAGAGAGAGAGAGAGAATATATATAGAGAGGTAGGTCCGCGTGGAGAGCAGACTCTGACTTTGCTTGCCGTTCAATCGCAGACACCTACCTATAATAATAATAATATAATAATTTAATATTTCACCCATAATCCATTCTCGCTATTGCAAGACATAACACTGTGTCTGTGTCTGTGTCTGTGTCCATATACTAAACTACAGTTCCTGTCGCCGGCCGACTGCCGCCGTCTAACTATAAATGTTGTCAGTCGCCGTTGTCCGCCGTGGACTTAGCTTGCACGCCTACTGCCCACACCCATGTTCATGGCCGTCTCTGATATATCGATCAGACATGGTTTGTTTGTTGCCTATCTGTGTTCTACAGTACTGGATGCATGCATGGTACATAATTGGGTGTTTTTTTACGACTAACCACATTTTGTCCTCACAAGAGGACAACATGATCTTCATCACCCTTATTCTTTATTTTTCGATTTTAATTATATATATACTGGGTTAGAGTAAATGAGGGCAGCGGATTCGGGTTCAACTTTTAAAGGTTGGATGTTAATTGGTGCGCATACACCTTTCGAAATATGAACATACAAATCTCAAAATAGAATCTATGTGCACATTTCAACTAACATCTTCATTATAAACACCTTTCAAAATATGAACATACAAATCTCAAAATAGAATCTATGTGCACATATTTAACGTCATGAAGACGTTAGTTGAAATGGAAGGATCCAAAATACAAATTGGTCAAAGTATGAGAGATAAAAATGGCGGTTTATACAATAGGGGGCTATTTGTTAAGTTGACAAAGTAGAAAGGCCAAAATGCTATTTTACTATATTTGAAATCAAAGTGTCAAGAGGAAAAAGTGATGAAAATGGCCACTATAGGCGATTTTTGTCTGACAAAGTCAGCATAAAATCACCACTTATAATGGCGATTTTCATGCTGAAATCGCCATTATAAGTGACGATTTTTGCTAGTGTTGTGTCAGATGGTGAAAATCGTCAATATTTTTGGCGATAAACAATGATCGCCATTTATTTTGGCGACATACATGCCCAGTCAGCAAAAGCAAGCCCATTTTGGGAATTGACCGTACATGGAGCCTATTTTGGGAATTGATTTTGGGACCAAGCCCATTTATGGAAAAAATCCATTTTACGTATCATAACATTAGATCTTCTGAATTGAAATTAATATTACAATTAATTGCAACGGTTATTCGGAGAATTAGGTCTGTTCTTACGATGACAACTACATTATTTCCAGATTATGACGGATTTGACTCTTTTTTCATTTTTGGTTTTTTTTATAATTTTATGGAACCACGGCATCATATCAGTTTTTCATTCATTTCTGTGACATTGAAACTATTTAATATAATCAATAAGAAAAACTAAAATAGAAGCAAAACATATTATAATTACAAATAATTTCCGAACACTAATTTGGAATTTGTTTTCAAAATACCAAACTAGAATATATTCCCAAAATTAAAGATGGAAGAAAATATTAGTCACAAAATAAATACCAGTGACTAGTGAGGACATGAAACCTTGTACAAAATCAAAAATTTAGGAACAGAACTGAATCGTGATGAAGAACATGAAACCTGATTTAATACACCTAGAAAAAAAAAAAGACTAAAGGACCCTAACAATTGTTGTATGAATTTGGTATGGTTTATTAAATTGAAAAGGGAAATCGGGAAACAAAGAAACCTCTCACTGCCTCTCGAAATCGAAGAAGAAGAAAAAGAAAGATGCTGACCCAATCACCTTCTCTAATGGCGGTTCCATCTCGTTGTCTCTAATATCTTGATCTCCAGCGGTGAGCAGAAGATGATGAAGAAGACCCAAACTCTTAATCTTCGTCTCCTATTTGTCATCTTCTTGATTGCATGCCGACAACTCCATCTCTAATAAGCGGCGACAATTGGGGTTGATAGAGAGACAGAGCTGCCAATTTTATTTAAGATTTTGCTTGGTTTTGTGGCGGATGAGTGGTCCACAAGCCTTAATCATCAAAACAGATACCAAAATTACTAATTTGCCCGTAAGATTTGGTTCCTAAAATCCTATAGTATATTTTTTTTTGCAGGAAAAAAGTATTTTCATAGTAGTAGATCCCGTATGTATTTATTAAAATACTATTATCTATACACCATGTAAGTCACTTTTCAATTGCAAAGTGAATTGTAAGTGTTACAAGCTTCCAACAAAAAAAGTATGTTGTACATTCATGTATTTCACTTTGCAATTGTCATGACAATATTTCATCATCATTGCATGACAAATTACAATTACAGTGTGTGAATGCTCTATAAAGGATCTAAACACATACCATAGCTTTGAGGTAGGTAGCATTGAAAAGTTAGTCACCAATCACAAAGCATAGAGAAGATTAGAGGTAGGCAAGTACTATTTTACAAACTATAGCCATTAATTCATTAACCCTAAATGGAAGTATTATTAGGTTTGACAGTGAGGGAAGCACCATCTCGAGCAACGGTTCCGATGGGCCGGCGTGGCGTGGTTGAGGAAACACAAGCAATAAGCTAACATGTAGGTTTGTGAAAATCAAAGCCAATTAATTAAGCACGGCCGATAAAGACAAATTAAGAATGCTGGAGATGAGAATAGGACTGACTACTCTACTGCCTGCCTTTCCCCTCTCGTTTTCAACATATATAATATAAAATGCCTACACCTTCATTTTGTTTATTTACTTTACTACCTTAAAAAAATGCATAGATGATTACCAAGTTGTCCATGAATGAAGAAAACTTGAGGGTAAAGTTTCCATTTATCAAGTATGAAAAGTTACACTTTTGTTTAAATTATTTTTTTGTTGATAATACACAAATGTGAGTTTGTGTATTTAGATTAGATTGGAGGATTGTAAGATTACTTATATTTCTTCAATTTTAGAATTTGCTCTCTTACGATACTTTAGTTGAATAATAAATGTTTTTGACTTATAATGAATTTGAATCAAGTCGTTCGCTAATAATATCCTTAGTCTTTACCGAAATTTATGGTGCCAAGAAATTTCTTAATGAGATAAAATTACAAAACCTTTAAACTACTTATAAAATGAAGGGTTATTATTTCCAAAAACCCTGAACTTAATCCCAGACTTAACGCCGTTAGACCTTGTTTGTAAAATTTTAAACATTCTGAACCAAGTGGTTAACGGAAATAACTTTTAAGTTTTATGTCTTTTAAAAATAGTAACCCAAGTTTGCCCAAATTGCATTTTGGAGCTTGTTAAATTTATGGGCGACGTACTGGCACAGATGGACAATCCCCGTCGCGTTCCAGAGTCTTCGAAACCGTGCACGCCATCACGCTCGCCGGAACCCTAATCAGTTTAATCTTCCAAGCGACGACGATCCCGAAAGTGTTCCCTCCGCCGCCTCTGATAGCCCAGAATAGATCCTCCCCCATTGAAGCTCTGTCCAGAAGCCTCCCTTCCGCGTCGATTAAAAGAGCATCCACCACGTTATCCGCCGCGAGTCCGTACTTCCAGAGCAGAGTCCCCCACCCGCAGCCGTTGATCTGGCCGCCGAGCCCCACCTTCGGACAGATCCCGGAAGGGAAAGCTAGAGTGGGATTCTTCTCCGCGAGTTTGTAGTAAAGCTCGCCTGTAGTCACCGCTGCCTGAACCCAAGCCGTCTGCTCCGGTGAGTCGTCGTCGATGGTGATGTTTCGGAACCGGACTAGTTCCAGATCTGTAAATCCCCTGCTCTGCTCTATTCAGAGAAAAATAGACTCAATCTCTTAATTAAACTTGGTTCCTGGGTTAAGAGTCCAAAGATCCCCTGAAGGTGTTGACAAGCCTTCCTCTGGGGGAAATCCCGTCATCAGAGAAGTCGTCGGATTGAGGAGCGAGGGGGAGAATCGGCTGAGACTCCTGGAGCGGCGATGGTAAGAGGAGGCGGAGCCGCCAAGACTGGCGCGACCGCGGTTGGAGGAAGAGTCGTCGGCTAGGGAAGTCCGCCTGGTCTACATGATATTAATCGGAATTGATTTTCTTCGCCATCTCCACTGTCGGATTGAGGGCTAGGTTAGCGAGATTAGTTCCCAAACCAGTTTGAATCAGCTCGTCGGCCGGAATCGTACTCTGGGAAGCCGATTGTGGCAGAGTTGACATGGCGGCGGCGGAGTTGCGGAGGGTTGATAGAGAAGAAGACCGGAGAAGGTTGGTTTGGGTGTTTTTGTAAGGGATGAAACTGAGAAGGGGCCAAAATGCAATTGGGCAAACTTGGGTTACTGATTCTTGAAGACAAAAGCTTAAAAGTTAATTCCGTTAGCCACTTGGTTCAAAAAGTTTAAAATTTTACAAACAAGGACTAACGGTGTTAAGTTTGGGATAGATTTGGGGTTTTTTAAACTTAGTGCATTTTAAAAATAAATCGCCAAAGTTCGAGTATTTTAGAAATATTTACCCTAAAATGAAAGAATCTTTCAAAATTTGTGAGAAATGAAGATGAGATTGTCATGTTGTGGTGATAGTCATGTGAATGGTGTCATCTGGGAAGGGCATGTTGCTTAGGAAAATTTAACTTCTTTTTTGTGGGAAATCAACAAGGAAAATTACATAATACTATGCAGCGACTAAGGTTGGAATGATTTTAAGTGATCGTAGATATTTTTAATGCACCACTACAGGGACATCTATCTCAATTGAATGAGTTTCAAATGTAAAACTGTGGACTTTTGTCTACAAAAATTCATTGAGGAAGTTACTTTCCCTGTACACATGAGATAAAGTAACTTCTTAATCACGACTTAGAAAATCTTGATACCCGTCGCATGAGACTAACATGTTGGTGCTCCGTTCTATGGTTGTTCCTCAAAATAGACACCACACAAATCGAGTCTGTCTGGATCGCCATCTTTCTCACTCATGTATCATACGCCAGCTGCATACCCTCTGATATTATCAAGATTTATCGAGCACTTCCCCATGCGCATTTCGTAAGGCTCCGCTCTACGATACCCTTTACGATACCTCTGATTTATAGAGCACTTCCCCATGTTACAAGTAACGACTTGTAGCACCATCCCATGCGCATTTCGTAAGGCTCCGCTCACTCCTGCCATGCCCTTCGCAGTTATATATCGAGCCATCGGTATCCAGGGGTCGCTAGCCGGTTCCCGTGCACTATGTCTCCTCTCCTTAACCACGCTGCTTAGATTACTGGTTTGGGCCGCCTCCTCCAAAGCTTTACCCACTTATCCTGCTAAAATTTAATCTATTCCACCACTGCGTTTGCCGTCACATTAGCCGCTTGAAAAACTCTCTCATTCCTCTTACGCCAAATCATCCAACATAGGATGCCAAAGAGAATGTTATCCTTTTGTCTCTTCAAATCATCATTAAGACACAACTGAAAGTCGCCCGAAAAGAAGTTCGACACATGGCTAGCTAGATAAACTTTCAACCACACTTCCCGAGCAAGATGACACATCCTCAAGATGTGATCCACCAACTCTTTGAGTCCACCACAAATATTCTTTTGCTTGTTTGTCATAAGTCATTCGTGGGAACCTAGCCATAAAAAGTGTTTGATTTTATTGAGGCCCGACTACGACCAAACAACTTTCCACCGCTTAATGATCTTAGCCGAGCCTTCCGCCATCTCTGAAATGAACGAGTATCCCTACTTGAATGTCTTGGATCAAGTCTTTGTTCGGAGGACACATCCCTATAACCCGATGCAAGCTATCCAGGGGAAGAAGCTTCTGAAGTCTCTTAATGTCCTGCTCTCCTTCTGCATACGAAACTCTGCAACCTTACTTTGCATGTTCACGTGATCCACATGAATAACGCTATCGGCGAGCACTTGGCCACTATCGAACCACTTATATGTCCATAAGTTCGTGGCTTTGCCGTCACCAATTCCCTCATGGCAATCCAAGAATAAGGTATGAGCATACTTGAATTAAACCTCTCCACAAATTCGAGAATCAATTGATTCCTCTAGAGGCCAGCTCCCCTCAGAGTTCTTTAGGTATTTTGTGAGGAGGAGAACAACCCACATCTTCGATGGCCGTTTCAAGATTTCCCACGCAAGCTTGATTCATGAATTGCGAACGCCGCAAAGACCACCCAACTCCTTTGATTTGCATATTGTTTCCTACTTGATCACCATCTGAATTTTCTTTGCACCTTACTCCGATCCACAAACAAAGTTATAAGTTTCCTTATAATTTTTCTCACAAATATGGTATGGGATAACCGACATCTGCATCGCATAAGACAGAACAACAATAAGCACCAAATTTACCAGCAACAATGTGAATCAAAGGAGTTGCATGGTTTTGAACTTGTCTCAACAATGCTACCCTTATAAAGTTGTATGGGTTAGGAGAAGTAGAAACGAGGTTACTTGCACTACAATAAATAATACATTAGTCACGTCTATAACCAACATTTAGTCATGGTTATAACCAACATTAGTCATGATTATTGCAGTCACAATAATCACTAGTCTCAGAAGCCCTAACAAAAGCTAGTTATCTTTGGATCGACCCATCGGGACCCTATCAGAAACTTGTCTCTAGAAAGCTACTACTCTCTCTAGGCTTTATTTTATTTTTTTATAAAAAATATTTAATGGGGCATTCCGAGAATTGAACTCGGGACCTCTCGCACCCTAAGCGAGAATCATACCACTAGACCAAATGCCCAATGATATTTCTCTTTTACTACTCTCTCTAGGCTTTATTTTATTTTTTATAATAAAATATTTATGGGGCATTCCGAGAATTGAACTCGGGACCTCTCGCACCCTAAACGAGAATCATACCACTAGACCAAATGCCCAATGATACTTGATGCGCGAGATTTAACTCACAACTATCAAGGTCGTATTCCACGAGGGCTCTCTCAATAGCAACTACTCACACGGTTCATGGACGGTCTATTCATTTAAAATTGGTTTTAGTTTAGAAAAGAAATAAAAACATAAAGGAAATTAAACAAGAAAGCTAATCAAAAGGGTGCATATCAAAGGTAAAGGAGGTTCACTTGGAAAGATAGGTTCATCATGCTCAAGAGGAACAAATGCACAAACAAGCCAAACATGATCGAGGATGCAATCGAATGACCACGCAAATCCCTTCTATAGACTTAATGCACTCTCGTCGCACTAAATCCCTATCCTAGAACTACTCAACCTAGGCTCTCGCTCTCAAGCTAAGTGACTAAGGATGCATTAAAGATGTTTGATGAAATGCCAAGCTACAAAACCCTCTCCTATGACTCTATGACCACTAGGCTAGACACCACACTCTCATGTCAATGTCCTAACACTAAGAGAATCATCAAAAGACTAATCAAAGTTCAATTGAATGAAAAACCTAATGCACACCAAGTGTTCGATAAAATGCACAAGTGAGAAATCATGCAACTATGGTTGAATTGAGATGATCTAATCTCTTAGAACACACTCCCTTCAATCCCTAGACCTACAATCCATGTAATCCAAGCACTCTCATGCATTACATTACAAATAATAGACCAATCAAGCCATAGCCATCAATGGAATTAACAACAAGTCATAGAGACCATCTTCTTACAATCCAAGATCAATCATGGCAAGTTTATACAATCAACCTCTATCCTAGCACAACTAATCTATCAATCCAAGGAAACCTAGGAAATCAGCCACACACGGCCAAGGAAATGAAGGAAAGAGAAAGAAAGATGATCACCAAGAACACCATGGCAATCCTCCTCTTGCAAGCTCCTCTTCCAAGGTTGTGGACTTCAATCCAAGCTCCTCTACTTTGATTTGCACCTTGCTCTAGGGTTGTGGATTGGAGATGAGGAGAAAAGTATTTGAGAAGTTGAGAGAAAAAGGTTTTGATGAAGTGTGAAATCTGAAAATTATGAATTGCCCCCTCTATTTTCGCCTCCTTCTTCTTTATATACTGTGCTGGAATTGCCTGGCATTTTCGGCGAAAATTGTGTAACATTTTCGCCGAAAATGTCTTTGAAAATGGCTGGGCATTTCTTCTAATATTTTCGGCGAAAACTCTGAGCTGTTTTCGCAGAAAATGTCTTCATAAACCAAGCCTCCGCCTTCTGCTTAAGGTTTTCGGTCCGAGAACTTAGAGTTTTCGGCCGAAAACTTCTTCAGCTATAAGGTGCATTTTTCCCAAACTTGCATCAGCCACAACTCCTCCGTCCTAGCTCCGATTGACCTCCCGTTTGATCCTACGTGCTCCTTGTCACCAGTACTTCAATGCCAAAACCTGAAAATGCAAAGAAAACAACTCCAATAGATACGGAATTGGCCTCAAAGTGGCACTTGGACATCAAAAGAGCACTTAGCATAAAACTTCCATAAAAGCATATAAATCATGGCAAAATAGGATCAAACATGGGAGATTCTTAGGCTAATCAAAGGCTTAAAATGCACCAAATAAAGTCACATCAATACTTCTTCTTTTCTTGCTCCCCTTAAAATTCAGTTTTGTAATTACAAAACAAAGTATCCCCGATGAGAATAATGAGGTTGAATATGACACCGAATGAGGAGAAAAAAGAGGGTTGAGGAGAAAAGGAAGTTCAAGGAGAAAAGTATGAGGAGGAAGAGAGAAAAGGTGTGAAGAAATTGGAGGAAGAGAATGAAAAATCAGGAAATTACTAATATGAGGACCCCCTAAGTGTCCTTATATAAGGACACCAATCTACACCCTTAATTTATTTAATACAGATCCAATGGTTAATATGAAATAAGTATTAGAGTAAATTGCTTAATTGGTACTACTTTTTTTAATTCCCGTTTTGGTTCCACTTTTAATTAGTTACCCCATTTTCACCTTTTGCTCATACCTGGTTCCCCGCAGTTAGATGAGGATCATCATCCAATGGCTGTGAAGAGTGTCCTCATATAAGGACTCTTAATAGGGTCCTCACAATAGTAAATCCCGAAAAATCAAGGGGTAAAAAATTTATTTAAATATTAGTATTTTTTGCTACAGATAAATATGTGACTAGCGATGCAAGATATGACTAGTAAACATAATTTAAAATAAAACAGAAAATTATTTCATTTGATAATTCAATAGCCATGTAAAGTCTAACTAGACACAAACTAACAGTAGGCTAGCATACATAGGCCTGGCAATTTTGGGCCGGTTTTTCAGTTTGACAGAAAATCGACCGGATTAAAACCAATTTCGGTGACCGAATGACCGAATTCAAAGATTCAGTTTCGGGCACGGTTCTGAGTTTTGCGCTTATTTTGGTCATCGGCCAAATCGGTAAATTTTGGTTATTGACCGATTTAACTGATTTGGTTGATTTGATGGAAACTCCGATCCTCCTCCGCCGATTCCCATCCCTTCCTCTATTCCCCTTCTTCTTCCAGATCCATCTATTCATCTCTCTTTCTTCTTCTTCTTCATTCCCAATCTTGTTATCTTCTTCCCATCTTCAAAGTTCAAACCCAGTTCTGAACCCTAGTTAATCTCTTTCTTCGGTTATGTTCTTTTTCTTCTTCGATTCTGTTTTTCTTCTTCTTCTTGAACCCAGTTCTGAACCCTAGCTAATCTCTGTCTTCTTCTTCGTCTTTTTCTTCTTCGATTCTTCTTCTTCTTCTTCTTCTTCTTCTTCTTCGATTCTCGATTCGATGTGATCATATTTGGTGCACTTTTAGGCCTTTATTTATCCTAAGAATCTCCCGTTTTGATCTCGAAATGCCATGACTTATATACTTTTATGAATGTTTCGTGCACTTTGAGGCCAATTTTGTGTCTATTGAAGTTGTTTTCTTTGCATTTTCAGGATGTGGCATTGTAGTACGGATGACAAGGAGCACGTAGGAGCAAACGGGAGGTCAAGCGGAGCTAGGAAGGAGGAGATATGACCGTTGCAAAATCGAGAAAATGCAGTTTTGCTAAAGAAGTTTTCAGCGAGAACTCTATGTTCTCACCGAGAACTCTCGTCCATTTGCAAACAGGAGATTGAGGCTTGATTTTTGAAGAAGTTTTCTGCGAAAACATTCAGAGTTTTCGCCGAAAACATGTGAAGGAAGTGAAGGCCGGCTCAGTGGTTTTCAAATGAATTTTCGGCGAAAACTTTCTAAGTTTTCACGAAAACTCCACGCTTTTCCAGCAGCCTATTTAAAGCAGATTTTGGGGAGAAAGAGGATATACAATTCATTATTCAGAAAACACACCTTTGTCAAAACCCTTTTCTCTCAACTTTTCAATTACTTTCTTCTCATCTCCAATCCACAACCCTAGAGCAAGGTGCAACTCAAAGTAGAGGAGCTTGGATTGAAGTCCACAACCTTGGAAGAGGAGCTTGCAAGAGGAGGATTGCCATGGTGTTCTTGGTGATCATCTCTCTTTCTTTTTCCTTCATTTCTTTGGCCATGTGTGGCTGATTTCTTAGGTTTCCTTGGATTGATAGATAGTTGTGCTATGATAGAGGTTGATTGTGTAAACATGCTACGATTGATCTTGGATGTAAGAAGATGATCTCTAGACTTGTTGTTAATTCCATTGATTGCTATGATTGCTTGATTGGTCTATTCTTTGTGATGTAATTCATGAGAGTGCTTAGATTGCATGTATTGTAGGTCTAGGGATTGAAGAGGTGTGTTCTAAGAGATTAGATCATCTCAATTCAACCATAGTTGCATGATTTCTCTCTTGTGCATTTTATTGAACACTTGGCGTGCACTTGGGTTTTCATTCATTTGAACTTTGATTAGTCTTTTGATGATTCTCTTAGTGTTAGGACATTGACATGAGAGTGTGGTGTCTAGCCTAGTGGTCATAGAGTCATAGGAGAGGGTTTTGTAGCTTGGCATTTCATCAAACACCTTTAATGCATCCTTAGTCACTTAGCTTGAGAGCGAGAGCCTAGGTTGAGTGGTGCTAGGATAGGAACTTAGTGCTACGAGAGTGCATTGAGTCTATAGAAGGGATTTGCGTGGTCATTCAACTGCAACCTCGATCATGTTTGGCTTGTTTATGCATTTGTTCCTCTTTAGCATGATGAAGCTATCTTTCCAAGTGAACCTCATTTATCTTTGATTTGCACCGCTTTACTTTCTTGCTTTAGTTTCGTTTATGTTTTTGATTTCGTTGCTTTCAAACCAAACTTCTTTTAAATGAATAGACCGTCCATGAACCGTGTGAGTAGTGGCAATTGAGAGAGCCCTCGTGGAAATATGACCTTGATTGTTGTGAGTTAATTCTTGCACATCAAGTTTTTGGTGCCGTTGCCGGGGACTCTCTCAATCCTACGAAAGCTTTTATTAGTGGACCGTTCTATTCACTTCTTTCCGTTTTAGTTTTGCTTCTTTGTTATTTGTTTTTGTGGTTTTGTTATCCCGCATTGTTGTATTACTTGGTTGTGTTTGTTGTGCTTGTTTGTAGGCCCCTTATAGTAGTGCATGAGTCGATTCACTCACCTCCAAGCATCACTTCGAGGCCTCGAGCAAGTTATTGATCCACCTATCCTTTCTCCACCTCATCTAGTTCATGGAGCAAGGTTGCAAGTAAGATGAACTCGTGGCATGGAAATCAAGGTTATGGTTCCTATCAAGGTTGGAATCCATCTCCTAACCCATATTATGATCATCTTGCTTCATACAACTACTACCAAGAAACTTGTGAGGGAGATATCCAATGGTGGGGTCAAGAACAACAAGTTTCAACACTCATGTGGAATGAGCAATGTCCCTATCCATCTCCACCCTACCATCAAATCTTGCCGGAGTATTATCAAGAGGATTTCACAAGTCATGAACAACATTCTCCACCACCTTCCATGCTAGAGGAGCTCCTTAAGATGGTTAAAGAAAGCGAGCGTCCTCAAGAGGAGTTTACAAGCTATGAGCAACCCCCCTCAACCTCCTTCTATGCTAGAGGAGCTCTTGAAAATGGTGAAGGAAAGTGAGCGTCCTCGAGAGGAGTTTGTAAGCTATGAGGAACCTCCTCCACCTCTTCCCACGCTTGAGGAAGCTTTGAAGATTGAGGAAGCTTTGAAGATTGCTGAAGACAATGCGAACCAACTTAATCGCCTAACACAAAGCATGGCGCACATTAATGGGATGCTTGAAAATGAACGGCAACCCCATAAGGTGGAGCAACACTCCTCCTCCATCCATGCTAGAGGAAATCTCAAAGATTGCGGACGACAACGCGGCTCGGCTCAATCGCCTAGCCCAAAGTATAAATCTCGCCATGGAAGCTCTAGAGAATGAGAATCGGCTCAAGAAGGTGGAGCATGTTTATGATGATGAAGATGACACTTGTGAACTGGAAGTGCTTGACATGGAAGAAGATTTGGTAGTGGAGGAGATTGAAGAACATGTCCTTCCCGAGGACATGCCAAGCAACGATGATGTGTGGATAGAAGAACCAAGGAGATTTGAGGATGATGACACCTTAGAGGAGGTGAGATGTGACGTGAAGACTCTTCAAGAAGAGGTGGTACCAAGAGTGGAGCACGAGAGTGAACAACACCACCCTATTGTGGTGCCACCAAAGATTGAGAGTACCCTTCAAACCTCTTGCTTGGTCATGAAGTATTTGTGCCAAGAACCCAATGAGACATGCATCTCTACCACCCCTAAGGTGATAATGGAAGAGGAGCCGCTCATGCTTGAACCGGAAGACTCCTTGAGTGGCATCACCAACTTGGAGATGATGGAGCTCAATGGTGGCCCCCTACCATACTTTCTTCCTCAAGCTTCGAAACTCAAAGGTAGCAAGCCACCCCAAGGTACCAAGTGTTATGCAAGCATCAATGTGCATTGGCTAGTCTACCATTCTCCCAAGATGTTTCTTGGAGCTCAACTTTCATCACGGAAGAAGCTACTTGACTTGAAGGAGGTACTAAATTGGACACCATAGCACAAGTATCGTCGAGCTTAAGACGGTAACCAATCGCTTCTTGGGAGGCACCCCATGTTATCTTTACTTTTTTCACTTTTAATTGCTCTTGTTAATTTTTGTGTTGTTTTAGTTTTTGAATAAGGTTTAGCAAGCATTTGAGATCACTCTTCGCCAATGTTCGTCATAGAACTCTTTCACCACTATTACCTCCTATGCTCATCTTCACCGCATGGTATATTCGTTCCACCTTACCCTCTGTCTCTTGATCATTGAGGACAATGCTCATGTTAGTCGTAGGGGGATTTGAGGTTTGGTGTGATTGTTTGTCGGTAGAAGTCTAATGATATGCTTTGATGATTTGCATGATCTTGGTTGAATGTCAGATTCCTCTATCATAGAATCGTTCAGTTCTTGAATTTTGGTGTTTAATTGACTTCAAGCTTTCATAATGACGTTTAGACTGTTCCACTTAAAACCTATAACCAACATGTCAGCACTAATATCAAATGAGTCTAGGCCAGAACAGAGATTTTATCACTCTTGTATGTTGGTTGATTGGTTTGATACGTGTTTTTGTACCGCTCGATAACACCGGTCTAAGATGATAAAGGCAGTTAGAATTTCACCACTTTCAGCCAAAAAGCTTACCCGAATCAGTTTCCTTTAGGATAACCCCGTTGAGCCTTGGCCTGTTTGTTGGATGATACACAATTTCAGGCCTCATCCATGTTTTTCATTGCCTTTTTGATCCCTCGTGATTGTGGCTTGAGATTAGACGGAAGTCCTATTCAAAATCTTGTGTGGAAGTTTGAAGGGGCTAAGGATCAAGTGGCTAATTTGTGAAGAACATGTTCAAAAGGAAATGCTCAAAAGAAAGTGTTCAAGTTGCTTAAGTTCTTGAAGTGCCGAAAGAAAAGCTAGGCAAGCTCGACACCTAAGTGAAGTGTCGGGTTAAGCACTAGCATAGGCAAAGGCTGTGAGCTAGGCAAGTCCAACACCTAAGTGAAGTGTTGGATCGAACACTAGTATGCAGTAGAAAAAAAAGAAAAAAAAAAGAAAAAAGAAAAAAGAAAGAGTTCTTAAAAGTGGCCCTTGTTGTAGTGATCCTAGCTAGAGCTTGTAAAGTGCAGATCTAGAGGCGGACGAAGTCGAGTCGATAGCCACATCACGAACACTCACCATTTCTAAATTTCCCTACCCCCACCTAATCCGTTTCATATCCCGAGTTCAAGTCATTTTGATTAGAGTTGGTGTTGTTGTGGTCGGTAAGAACTGTGTCCTAGTTAGCTACTACTTGAAGTGTGCAGAAAATAGTGAGGTCTAGACTTGTTTGGTTCACGTTTTTGCATGTGTAGGTTAAGTTTGTTTGTGGAACAGACTAAACCAAATTGTTATTGCTTGAATCTCAATGGAACCGATCTTGTCATTTGTGAACTTGGATGTTTTCTAATTCATTTGCTTGAGGACAAGCAAAGCTTAGTCATAGGAGAATTTGATGTGATCATATTTGGTGCACTTTTAGGCCTTTATTTATCCTAAGAATCTCCTGTTTTGATCTCGAAATGCCATGACTTATATACTTTTATGAAGGTTTCGTGCAAAGTGTCTATTTGTTGTCCGGTTGCCACTTTGAGGCCAATTCCGTGTCTATTGGAGTTGTTTTCTTTGCATTTTCAGGATGTGGCATTGTAGTACGGATGACAAGGAGCACGTAGGAGCAAACGGGAGGTCAATCGGAGCTAGGACAAAGGAGATATGACTGTTGCAAAATCGAGAAAAATGTAGCTTTGATGAAGAAGTTTTCGGCAATAACTCTATGTTCTCGCCGAGAACTCTCGTCCATTTGCAAACAGGAGACTGAGGCTTGATTTTTGAAGAAGTTTTTCGGCGAAAACATTCAGGGTTTTCGCCGAAAACATGTGAAGGAAGTGAAGGCCGACTCAGTGGTTTTCAAATGAATTTTCGGCGAAAACTTTCTAAGTTTTCGCCGAAAACTCCAGGCTTTTCCAACAGCCTATTTAAAGCATATTTTGGGGAGAAAGAAGATATACAATTCATTATTCAGAAAACACACCTTCGTCAAAACCCTTTTCTCTCAACTTTTCAATTACTTTCTTCTCATCTCCAATCCACAACCCTAGAGCAAGGTGCAACTCAAAGTAGAGGAGCTTGGATTAAAGTCCACAACCTTGGAAGAGGAGGATTGCCACGGTGTTCTTGGTGATCGTCTCTCTTTCTTTTTCCTTCATTTCCTTGGCCATGTGCTATGATAGAGGTTGATTGTGTAAACATGCTATGATTGATCCTCGATGTAAGAAGATGATCTCTAGACTTGTTGTTAATTCCATTGATTGCTATGATTGCTTGATTGGTCTATTCTTTGTGATGTAATGCATGAGAGTGCTTAGATTGCATGTATTATAGGTCTAGGGATTGAAGAGAGTGTGTTCTAAGAGATTAGATCATCTCAAGTCAACCATAGTTGCATGATTTCTCTCTTGTGCATTTTATCGAACACTTGGCGTGCACTTGGTTTTTCATTCATTTGAACTTTGATTAGTCTTTTGATGATTCACTTAGTCTTAGGACATTGACATGAGAGTGTGGTGTCTAGCCTAGTGGTCATAGAGTCATAGGAGAGGGTTTTGTAGCTTGGCATTTCATCAAACACCTTTAATGCATCCTTAGTCACTTAGCTTGAGAGCGAGAGCCTAGGTTGAGTGGTGCTAGGATAGGAACTTAGTGCTACGAGAGTGCATTGAGTCTATAGAAGGGATTTGTGTGGTCATTCGACTGCAACCTCGATCATGTTTGGCTTGTTTGTGCATTTGTTCCTCTTGAGCATGATGAAGCTATCTTTCCAAGTGAACCTCCTTTATATTTGATTTGCACCGCTTTACTTTCTTGCTTTAGTTTCGTTTATGTTTTTGATTTCGTTGCTTTCAAACCAAACTCCTTTTAAATGAATAGACCGTCCATGAACCGTGTGAGTAATGGCGATTGAGAGAGCCCTCGTGGAAATACGACCTTGATTGTTGTGAGTTAATTCTTGCTCATCAAAAACATAACTCAAAGATAAGTCATCCAAAAGGACAAATGCAACATATATTATGACTCGGCCTAATGAGCTGATTAGCCTAGCCCAGCCATTACCACTCATGACCAAACTTGACTTATAATCAAACAACCTAAAGACATGTGTAACTCACGACTCGATGAGCCATCGTTTGGTATGCAAAGCTTATTACATAACCTTCAATTACTTCAGCATGGACTACGCTGACAAATAGGACAAAGATTCACTTTGAATCCTTGTATAACTATTTGGGTACCTACGTCTATCCCCTCCAAACCAAGTCTTCTCCATTTGGGTTCCTACTATGGGGTTTCATAACAAAAACCTCCTAGGAGTTGTGTTCGTTTTTTATGCTTCCTTATGGAATTCTGTTTGGGGTCTTTCGATTCAACCTAAACTGAAGTTCTTCACGTGGCGCTCATATTGTATTGAATTGTAACCATGATCACGACTCTAAGTTCAAGAGGAATGGAACTTCCGCTAGAATGTCCTGATTGTCATTCTGCTGATGTTATTACCAGAGTGTCTGATTTCAAGATGATTTTACAGGTTGGTCCGGCTCATTCCACCGGATTATGGAATGTCTCATTTTGCTTTATATTGGAGATTCATTTTTTTAGCATCATCGGGATGTGGTGCCGGTCTGAATTCTTTGCTTGGTGGAGAATTTGGAAAGGCCGAAATCACATTGTTTTCAACCATGCCCAATAATTATGTGCTTTTCTGTCAATTCTCCTCCCACCTTGTTGAACTCCCTCTCTTCCTCCCATCTTTGTTGTCTTCTCCCTTTTCGACCTTGACGACCGTTCCTATAAACGAATTGAGAGAGAAAGGAAGAATCTAGAGAATTGTATTATTCCAAAAAAGTATCTATTACAGAGGATGTAATGCTATGCATATACTAACTGAGGAAAGCTAACAGTCACCGTTAATTCTAACAATTGACTTAACGTTGACTAACTGTACTATCTTGACATCCCCTGCAAACTTGGCAGGCTTTGGATTGTATAAGTCGAGCATCCCAAATTTGGAAACAAGTCCTTGAAAAACAGTAGAGCTCAAAGGCTTCGTAAGGATGTCAGCGAGTTGATCAGCAGAGATCTTGACCAGCCCCACAGCCACCTTTTCTCGAACGAGATGACAGTCCAACTTGATATGCTTCGTACGCTCGTGTGCCACTGGGTTGTCAGCCATCTTGATCACTGAAATGCTGTAACAAAATACAGAAAAAGGACTCGGAAAAGAAATGAGTAAGTCTGCAAATAAGAACTGTAACCACTACAACTCACAAACAACAGCTGCTAACGCACGATACTCTGCTTTAACAGAGGATCTAGAAACAGTAATCTGCTTCTTTGATTTTCAGGAAATCAAGGAATCCCCTAGATAAACCAGAAAACCAGTAGTAGACCTCCTAGAGTCCGGACATCCGGCCCAGTCGCTGTCACTAAATGCCTGCAAAGTTAAATTAGAAGTAGAGGAAAAAAATAATACCTTCCCAGGGTCACGCTTAAGGTAACGGACCACCTTAAGAGCAGCTTTGTAATGAATATCAGTGGGTTTGCTTACAAACTGACTTAGATAATTGACTGTAAAAGCAATATCCGGACGAGTACTACACAAGTATACTAGACGACCAACCAAACGTCGGTAAGTAACAGGATCGGGTAAAGGAGTACCTGAGTTGATGGACAAGCGATTACCAACATCAACCGGAGAATCAGTAGGTTTAGAAGCAAGTTACCCTGCATCATCAATGATTTCTAGAGCATACTTCCTTTGGGTTAGAGAAATACTAGTCTTTGAACGAGCAACCTCTAGACCTAGAAAGAATTTTAACAAACCAATATCCTTGATGGTAAATTCAGCATCCAATTTCTTCTTAATGTCAACAATACCAACTTCATCGTTCCCAGTCAAAATTATATCGTCTACATATACTAAAGCAACTAGAAAAAGATCACCAGAATGCTTAGTAAAAAGAGAATAATCAGCATGAGACTGAGAGAAACCAAAGCAAACAAGAAACTCAGTAAGCCTAAAATTTCATTGCCTGCTAGCCTGTTTAAGCCCATAAAGAGATATATTCAGTCTGCAAACAAAGGATGGATCAGAGTTCATACCTGGAGGAGGTGTCATGTAAACCTCCTCATCCAAGAAGCCATTTAAGAACGTACGTTGTGTTGACGTCCAACTGATGCAACGACCACCCACCGAAGCTAAAGCTAGGAGACATCTACCATTGTCATCTTTGCAACCGGGGCGAAGGTATCATTGTAATCTATCCTAGCTATTTGCGTATAACCCTTTGCTACGAGACGCGCCTTATAACGTTCCATCGAGCCATCAACATTATGCTTGATGCGGTAGAGCCATTTACAACCTATGGCGCGTTTTCCAGGGGGAAGAGAAACCAAGCTCCAGGTATTAGTTTTGTCAAGAGCTTGCAGCTCCGATTTCATCGCAGCAAGCCATTTCGGGTTCAAAACTGCCTCCTTATAGTGTCGTTCTCGTTCAACAACAACATTCATGGCAAACGACTTAAACACTGGTGATAACCTATCATAGGTCATGACATTAGTGATAGGGTAACTGACAGAAGTATTGATGACAGCACCACAAGTGAAATCCTTCAAGTACGCTGGTTGTTTCCTACTTCTGCCAGACTTTCACACGGGAATCAACTGAGAAACGTCAGACTCTTCTACTGATACAACCAGACTAGGAGCTGTGGCAAACACCTGATTAGGCTGAATTGCGACAGAAGGACTACTCAGAGAAGCAGTAGGTGAAATGGAATCCATCAATGAAAAAGAAAACAAGTCCTGATGTGTAGAGGATTCCATAAAAGGAAAAACCTCTTCACGGAAAATGACATCTCTAGAGTTCAAAAACGCGTGAGTGTCCAGGTTATACAACCGATATCCTTTCACACCAGAAGAGTACCCAACGAAGATGCAGGCAGAAGAACGCGGATGAAACTTCAACCTATTGTTGCCAACCACAGTAGAATAGCAAAGGCAACCAAAACTACGCAAATGCATATAATTCGGGACTCTACCAGTTAACACTTCAATAAGAGACTTGTCATTAAGAACATGAGTGGGGAACATGTTAATTAGGTGAACAACATGAAGATCAGCTAATGACCAAAAATGATCAGGCAAACGCCCTTGAAACAGCAAAGCACAAGCCACAACCAAAATATGTTGGTGTTTTCGCTCAACCCGACCATTTTGTTGCGAAGAATGAGGACAAGAAACTTGATGTACAATCCCATTTTGTTGATAAAATGAGGGGACATTGAACTCTTGACCATCATCCGTTCTAACAACCTTAATAGTCTTGGAAAATTGAGTTTGAATGAAAGCACAAAAACTAAGCAACAAAGGTCGTGCCTCATATTTAAGCTTCATTAGAAAGACCTAGGTTGTCCTAGAAAAATCATCGACTAGAGTCAAGAAATGCCTAAAACCATCAATAGCAGACACCTGATAAGGCCCCCAAATATCGCAATGAACAAGATCAAACATGTTATTAGCACGAGAGAAACTAACAGGAAATGGCAATCTCTTCTGTTTAGCCAAAGGACAAACATCACATTTTATTGATCTCAAATCAGCAGTTTTACAAGAAGCATCAGGAATGACAGAAACACTTGTATGACCTAAACGTTGATGTCAAACCATAAGAGAAACAATGGCAGAACAACTAGAAACAGAAGGACCAGAATTATCATGCACAAGATGGAGAAACTGATAAAGCCCATTGACAAGCTCAGCTGAACCAATCGTCTGCTGAGTTCGAAGGTCCTGAATCACACAACGATCACTGTAAAAAATCAAGGAACACTTGTGCTGCATGGTTAAACAACTGACATAGAGCAAATTAAAGGTAAACGAAGGAATGACCAAAACATGATGAATAGTTAAACTCGAAGTCAAGAATGCAGATCCTATATGACTAACAGTATCTATAATAGCAATATCCTGAATAGCATAGCAATGAAACAACAAATCTTTAGAAGAAACAATACTATCTGTGGCCCCAATATCTATAATCCATGTGTGATTAGTCAAACCCCTGGTACTAGCAGATGATTTCATATGAATGCTTTTAACGGTAAAAGCCATACTTACATGCCGAGAAAGTAGGCAAAACTGCAGATTCTCCAGTCGAGAAGGTAGCTCCAGCTCCATTAGACATTCCAGCTCCAACAGAGAAATTGGATGTCAAACCAGATGCACCTGGTGTTAAACGAGAAACCATGTTTACCTTGCCCACACCTTGTGACTGAACACCTTGGGGCTGGAAGTATGTGAAGAGCGAATCCAATTGCTGCTGAGAAAACCCTGTAGATTCAGTAGGTACCTCAACCAGATTGACCCTTCCGAAAGAACGGCATGATCCTGCCTGTTAAATTGTCGAGGCTTCCCCTTCACATACCTAGGTGGATATCCATGCTTCTCAAAACACCTATCCACAGTGTGACCGACTTTGTTACAATGGGAACAAAGATGTCTTCCTCCAGGAACGCCAGACCTTATGTCGTTCTGACCCGTCCTTCCACCAGAAGAAAATGCCATCGGTCCACTCATATTGACTCCGATTTCAACAATCGGAGGCATCACCGTAGAGATACTAGAGAGACGATCTGCATACCCATGCTCATGCTCGTCCTGGGAAATCATGGCGAACACCTGATTGATCGTCGGGAGCGGAGAAGTTCGTAGAATCTGAGATCGGACCACCGAATACCTTCCATCTAAGCCCCGAAGAAACCAAATCAATTGTTCTTGAAGACCGTAATCCCTAACCTTGACCATCACTACAACAAAAACAAGCTTTTGCGACATTTGTTGAGTAATCTATAACGACAATTTCATTAAACGTCGCTAAAAATGCTATATTTTGTAACTCTTGCGACATTTTGAGTAAATGTCACGAAATTATAATTTTTAGCGGCATTAATCAATGACATTTTTTTATGTTACTATATTATTAGATATATATATTTTAAGTTAAAAACATATATTTAAGTTTGGTGCATTCTATCTAACATTCAATATTCATAGTATAGTTTAGAAAAAGCATTTTATACTCACTCATCTAAGTTTTTGTTATTTTTATCTGTAAAGGTCGAATTTAAATGAAATAAAATTTAACGTGTAAATCTCTTTGTACTCATGTAATACTTTTCGTATTCATGTACACATTTCGTATACACGAGTATAATGCAAGTTATGAAGGTCCTTTTGAACGTGATTTTACACATATTCACCTTTTGTAGACGGTGCATGCATACACACTTGTTGTAATCATATAGATACACATTTTTTGTAGAAATATAGATACAAATTATATACACTCATGTGCAAACACCCTTAAACAAATTAAATAAATATGCTATATAAAAACCAATTATGATATGTGGCATAATGGTAAGGGCTCAGTTTTATAACATTGATGTCAAGGGTTCAAATCCCAACATCAACAAATAGTAAACATTCTTTTCCAGGTGCTCAACAAGAGAAAGTAGTTGGTAGGGCGCGGTGGAGGACTACCTGGGGGCCAGTGGTTAGCGAGAGACAATGGCTAAAGGTTCGGCGGTGGAGGACTACCTGGTGGTTGGAGGGAAGGCCGTTGGAGACACTATCCAAGGTTTGATGGCACATGATAAGAGGTGGTTAGCGAGAGACAATGGCTAACGGTTCGGCGGTCGAGGACTACCTGGTGGCTAGTGGTTAGCGAGAGACAATGACTAAAGGTTCGGTGGTGGAGGACTACCTCGTGGGTTGGAGGGAGGCTGTTGGAGACGGTGTTCAACGAAATATATACATTTAAGTAACATATATAAGCGTTACAACATTTTGTGACACATATAAATGTCGCAAAAAATACTCACCAACATTTATTGTAAGCGTCACAAAAACATAAAGAGACACTGGTTTAAGCGACATTATTACGACACTTGGACAAAACGTCGGTGAAAACTTTAAGCGACATTATTTACCTTTTTAGCGACACATTAAAAGGTCACAAAAGCTTGTTTTTGTTGTAGTGCATAGATCCACAAGAACAACGCGATGTACAAGCACAGGAAGGCACCAGACGAAAAACGACGTACTCATCCCACAAGACCTTAAAACGGGTGTAGTACGCTGACATAGACAAAGCCCCTGACGAAAGATGAGATTTGATCATGAAGATAAAAAATCCTCACCAAGTTCGAACGGCTGAATCTTTCCGCAAGATCTAGCCAAACATCCCTTGCATAATCCAACCAGAGGATGCTTTGCGCAATATCTGGAGATACAGCCTTGTGAATCCAACCTAGAACAAGAACGTTCGCCCTGCACCACGCCTCATACAGAGGATCAGAATCCGCCGGCGCATCTGGCGAACCATCAACAAATGCCAGTTTATTATTGGAAAGCAGTGACATCATCATCGAGCGAGACCACGAGTGATAATTGGTATCTCCAATCAACGGTACTAAGTCGATCAATAGTCCTGGATGATCTCCAGAATTGATGTAGTAGGGATGAGAAGCGTCACAAAAACATAAAGAGACACTGGTTTAAGCGACATTATTACGACACTTGGACAAAACGTCGGTGAAAACTTTAAGCGACATTATTTACCTTTTTAGCGACACATTAAAAGGTCACAAAAGCTTGTTTTTGTTGTAGTGCATAGATCCACAAGAACAACGCGATGTACAAGCACAGGAAGGCACCAGACGAAAAACGACGTACTCATCCCACAAGACCTTAAAACGGGTGTAGTACGCTGACATAGACAAAGCCCCTTGACGAAAAGATGAGATTTGATCATGAAGATAAAAAATCCTCACCAAGTTCGAACGGCTGAATCTTTCCGCAAGATCTAGCCAAACATCCCTTGCATAATCCAACCAGAGGATGCTTTGCGCAATATCTGGAGATACAGCCTTGTGAATCCAACCTAGAACAAGAACGTTCGCCCTGCACCACGCCTCATACAGAGGATCAGAATCCGCCGGCGCATCTGGCGAACCATCAACAAATGCCAGTTTATTATTGGAAAGCAGTGACATCATCATCGAGCGAGACCACGAGTGATAATTGGTATCTCCAATCAACGGTACTAAGTCGATCAATAGTCCTGGATGATCTCCAGAATTGATGTAGTAGGGATGAGAAACATCGATCGCTGTTGCCATTGACGTTGGTGCAGCGCCACCGTTCGTCGTGGAAGACTCCATAACATAAAATCAAAGATCGAAGAAAGAATCGCGGAAGAAGAAAGATCAAGAAGCGAAATATCGCTCTGATACCATGTAAACGAATTGAGAGAGAAAGGAAGAATCTAGAAAATTGTATTATTCCAAAAAAAGTATCTATTACAGAGGACGTAATGCTATACATTTACTAACTGAGGAAAGCTAACAGTCACCGTTAATTCTAACAATTGACTTAACGTTGACTAACTGTACTATCTTGACCTTCCCTAGGTGTCTGTGGTGTAACTTGGACGCCCCCTATCCAGTGTTGCCTCAAAATAAATGTTGATGGAGCAGTACTCCAACTGTTTGGTAGAGCCACATGGTGGGTTATACGAGATTATAAGGGTGAAGTACTACATGCAGTCGAAACCCCATTCAAGTATCATTCATCCTTTTTTGCTTGAACTTCTTGCTTGTCGAGATGTAGTTGCTTGATGTCTATTTAATTTGTTGGCTATTTCAAGGTAGACTTTGAAGGGATGTTGAACACGTGTTGAAATCCTTAAATTCCAAGGACTTCTCTAGGTCTTATAGGGGAGTAACTGATGAGGAGATTTCACACTTGTTGGCTGCTTCACCGATTTTCAGATTTCGCTCGGTTCACCGCTCAACAAATAGAGTCGTCCATTATGTAACACGCCTGACTCTTAGATATCTAATAAAGGTGTTATTGGTAGTCTTCATCCCTTGATGTGAGTATAGTTAATTTAGCGCATACTATCTTTGTATCTCCTTGTGAAACTGTTCGAAAGATTGAAAAAGGACAAATGTGAAGATGAGTTTTACTATATACCTAATCTCATCTTCTGCTACTCAAGTAGGCAAATGAACAAATCCAATGGCTCAAATAAACTTTTAAACTGCTCTAGCACATGAAGGCTTTAGAACTGAATTCGAAACCTACCATGTGATGGGTCATTGACTTAAAGAGTACTTTATGTATCAGAAAATAACGCGCCGGTCACCTATGTATAAAATTCTTCAAAATGGTTCCGTTTTCAAATTCCGTCCAACTTCCATCCAATTTTTCCGTCCAATGCTGACGTGGAAGATGACTCAACCGGCCCAGTCAGTATAAATAATAATAAAATATTCATAAATAAAAATTAATACACAAATAAATTAAATGAAATAAAAAAAAATTCTCTCTCTCCCCTCTCTCCTTCCTTCCTCCGGTGACGCCCTCCGCCACTTCTTCCCTCTCGCCGGCCGCCTTGTCTCCCCTCCGCCGCCTTCTCTGCTGTACACTACAATCTCCTTCCCCATCCATAACTTCCCTCAAACACTTCTCCACAGCCCCCATCCTCACAATCCCATCTTCCGATCAACCTTTCATATTCCCCAAATTGAAATCCAGAGGTAGCTTGGCCTCTTCTGACGCCCTTACTACCCATAGGAAGTAGTGGTTGTTGTTCTTCAATCCATGGTAGAACTCTTCGATTTGATCGGATCCCAGGGCTGCGATCCCAGGGCTACCATCCCTATCCTAGAGTTTGGGATTTACTGTGGTTTAATTTCCAGATCTGCGCATTTTGTATTGTACATGTTAGTTGTTGTTCCTTAATTCTCCGTAATGCATAAGAATGAAATGCTGTTTGCTGAAATCTGAAATGCATGGGTGCAGAGATGGATTAGAATTAGAGAGAGTAGCTAGCAGTATAACAGAGGGGGCAATAGTGGCTGCTTGCGATGGGGTGCTGGTGAATGTGCTAAGAGGAATGAGAATGTAGATTATTATTTTTGGGTGGGGAAAAAAGGTGGTTTTGTGGGAGTGGGTTTGGTTTGAATGAGAGGCCTAAGCAAAAGCAGAGAAGGCAGCGGAGGGGAGACAAGGTGGCTCGGCGAGAGGGAAGAAGTGGCGAAGGGCGTTGCCGGAGGAAGGAAGGAGAGAGGGGAGAGAGAATTTTTTTTTATTTCATTTAATTTATTTGTATATTAATTTTTATTTATGAATATTTTATTATTATTTATGCTGACTGGGCCGGTTGAGTCATCTTCCACGTCAGCATTGGACGGAAAAATTAGATGAAAGTTTGACGGAATTTGAAAATGGGGCCATTTTGAAAATTTTTATATATAGGTGATCAGCGCGTTATTTTCTGATACTTAAAGTACTCTTTTAAGCCAATGACGCACCATGTATGTGGTACTGGTAGTTGGTTTGGCAGTTGCCATTTACCGGTGTGCTCATTTCATTCAGTCCTCTTCTCATTTGGCATTGATTCTCAAACCGAGAAATGAGCCTCTACATTCACGACCTCGCTCTGCTCGATTCCGGCGACTTCTCCGATCCATTCCTCGATCGGTTTTCCCTTTCTCATCTTAATCATTCCTCCTCCTGGTCAGCATCATCATTATCATCCTCCTCCTCTTCTACTGACGCCGTCTCACCCGATCAACCTTTTCCACCGCCACACCGCCATGACGGAACTTCGCCTCTGCCGCTCGGAATGGACTGGACTCCTCCTCCTCGTCAATCGGTAGGGAAAGCGTTTCCATTTCAGTTTACCGGACTTTGTTAGCTCCACTTCTCTTGTAGTAATCGAACCGTCGCAAAATGAATCTGTTCGTCTTGTCTTGATTGAATTCGGAAGTCTCATGTGAAAATTGTTGCTGTTAATATGTTATTCTCACTTCCTCGTCAATCGGTAGGGAATCGGTTCCGTTTCAATTCCCCGGACTTTGGTAGCTACACTTCTCTTGCAGTAATCGAACCGACGCAAAATGAATTCGTTCACCTTGTTTTGATTGACTTTCGGAAGTCTCCTGTGTTGTTGCTGTTAATATTTAGTTCTCAATTCATCGGGATTGGATGTTTAACCTAGGCTGGTTAGATGTTACTCACTTATTAGGTTATGTGGCTACAGCAGTTTGCCTTTTATGGGCGAGCGGAAGCTAATCGGGCAGTGCTTCTCAGCTTTATGAACTGGTTTAATAATGTGTATAGTCTTTCGTTGTTAGGATGGGGAGGACTCAATCAGTGGCCATAATGCTCAAACAGGATGGAAATACTGGATTACAGTCCCTTCTTGGATTGTAATGCCGAATTCGGCAGATTCCAATCGTGCCACGGTTTGTTTCTCAGCTTCACATCACTTACTATATGATCTTTCCATTCTCGGATTTACCTTTTTTTCGTATTGCGACACTAGAGTATTCATTCTGCTAGTCTGATGATGAATATGTACGTAGAATGTACTGGTATAGTCTTGTCATACATCTCTTCACTTGTACTGACTACATGTTCTACCTTTTTGCGAATAAGACAGTTCTACAGAGTTCAAGTTGGATTGCAATCACCTGATGGAGTCACTAACAGCAGAGAGATATTGCGGAGATTTAGCGATTTCTTGAAACTGCATTCTGAAGTGAGCTGTCAATTCATTTCTCATAGTTAGCATGTCTTTTGGCTCGGAATTGCGATCATGATCACGTTTTTGTATTTGCTTAAGTTCTATACGAACGTGCTCACTGTTTTCACTTTCTTTTGCAGCTGAAAATGGAATTTCCCGTAAGAAAGCTGCCTCCGGCTCCACCAAAGAGGATTTTGAAACTGAAAAGCAAGTCATTGCTTGAAGAGGTAGATGACATTTCTTTTCTATATTCCGTATGTTCTTTTGTTGGTTTTAGAACTAAAAAACTTGACTTGTTAGGTAAATGTTCATGCTTACTTGATGCAACATTGGTTATTGAAGGATATTAATGAAATTAAACCACTGGGTTAAGCTTTGATAAGTATGCTTTTCCTTCATTTTTTATGATAGAAGTGTAATGACAGCTGAACTGTGTAATGGTATTAGAATTTAATCATATCAATTGCAACATTCGATTATTGTTATTCCTTTCTCAAACTGTTAAACATCTTTCAGCGTAGATGCTCATTGGAAAATTGGATAGAACAACTATTGTCTGACATCTATGTCTCTAGAAGTGCTGCTGTGGGTATCTTTTTTGAGCTTGAAGCCACTGTGAGGTCATGTAAGTACTTTTGAACTTGGTGCTGCATTTGGTGGGCATCGACTAGAGATAGTTGCTATGTGTTGATCAAGACACGGTTTTTTAAACTAATACTTGTGCGTTTTCTTTAATCTTTTCAGTTTTTAATGGAGTTTATGGAAGTTCTAATTCTTATGCAAGTAGTATGGCTCTTCCAATTCAATCCCAAACCATCGACGATTTTTCTGCGCCTACAAGCAGTACAGGCATTGCATCAGATCATTACAATGATTCTCTTGAAGAAGTATCTGGCTGTGGAACTACAAGAGATGGAAGTGATGAAGAGAGAAAGGATATCATATTGACACATGCTCGTCAGGAGACATCTAAAGATAAAGCTGTTTGTGTAAATATTGTATCATTGCCTGAATTCGAGAATGAGAAGCTTGATGATCACGCTGATGGTTCTGTAAATGCAAGTGAAAAGTTGAATTTGGGTATGGAGAGTGGTGATGCTTTCCCTGAAGAAGCTGATACTTCTAAAGTCACCGATGTTCCTGTCAGCTCTGCAATGAAGATACCAGATGGTTCATTAGTTGCTTTCCCATCATATGAGCATAAAAATTTGAAGAGGACTCTTGATAAATTGATGCAGAGACAAGCTATAGCCAAAACAGACATCATAGATCTTATTGGAAGGTTGAACCAAGAAGTAGCTATGAAGCAATTCTTAATGACAAGGGTAACCCTTGACTTACAACTTTTGCTTCCAACTTTGGTCTTGTTTCTTTTTTCCTTCACATATTCATACTCATTTGTTTTCCAGTAGGTAATGCAAATCTTGGTGGAGTGTTCCAGCACTCTTAGAGCTTTGGATCACTAACTTAGTTATTTCTCCAGTAGGTAAAGGATTTGGAATCAGATCTCGAGACCACTAAGCATAGCTGCAAAGAAAGCATGCAGCAAGCTGCCTTAGTAGAAAGAGAGAGATTTACTCAACTGCAGTGGGATGTTGAGGAACTACATAATAAATGTTTGGAAGTTGAGCTGAAATTGAAGTCTGAGCAGGTATATATTTTCCTGGAAGTTTCTTATGGTCTGTTCTACGAATTCAGACATATTAAATTATGATGGCATGCCCATGTTGCAGGATCAGAGGGTTCATCTTGACTTGGTGAACAATTCATTAGTTAAGGAGAATGAAATGTTGATGAAACAGTTGGTTGCTGCAAAGGAGGAGCTTGAAAACATGCATAAACAACTGGACGAGGTGGATCTGAAGTCGAAATCTGAGGTAAAGCTTCTTGTAAAAGAAGTCAAATCTCTTAGGAGTTCTCATTCGGAACTCAGACAAGAAGTTACCAGCTTGATGAAGAAAAACGAGGATTTAGAGGTAAGCTTTTCTTTCATGTTTCATGTTACACTCTTTCTGATTCATAGTGCAAACCACATCCAGAATTGTGCTAATTTATATTGATATAGTAGGTATTGGCTCCCTTTTCCTTGTCTTGGCACTCTTAAGTAGTGTTTCCTTGATTACTGCCTTGGCTTTTAGTAGTACTTAACATATACCAGTGTTTATTCCATACTCTGCTGGGTCTGATAAGATATAGAGAATATAAATTCTCAAGTTGAAGTCAAATAACAGTGAATACGTGAGCTGTGCATGTCTCTTAGTAACACTTGTCTGAAACTTGAACATTTTATCTGTACGGATGATAGTTGCATTCCTAAACACGACTTCACGTAGAGGATGTTTGGAAGTTGAAATTCTTGTGATTTTATTTCTTAAGAATCCAAGATTTAAAAGTTTTGTGATTGTATATTATCTTGAGCTTGAAAATACAATGTTTGGTGCTCCGCTCCAGATTGTGTTGTGTTACACCCAAATCGTAGCTTTTAGCCTAAATTTGTACCTTAAAAGCATGTCGCTTACCAATATCAACATATTCTTCTCTCAAAGTATGCAAAAGAGAAGGAAATCTGCTGAATACTTGACTCTCAATAAAATCCCAACTTCTAAAAGACCCTTTAGTTCTGACTTAATGGTGTGTTATGCTTTGTATTGTGTTTTCTTTCCAGGGTATTCTTCTAAAGGAAAGGGAAAAGAAGGCAAATATAACCACTGCCAATGGAAGGCTGCTTCATGAATGTGAAATGCTTTGTGACAGGCTTCGACAATGTAACGTTAACTTCCTCATTGGAGAAAAGAATAACATAGTTGTGGACTCCTCACTCTCTGATGCCATTGATCTGCTGGAAACTTCCAACAACCGGATTGGTCTCCTTCTTGCTGAGGTAACAATATATATACACATACCATGGTGTCTGAGATTGGTCACCTTCTTTCCTGTCTCTCTCGTTTTGGTCTCGTCATGTTTATAAGTCATGTGCAGGTTTCATAACTCTTTGTTTTAACAGGCGCAACTGCTGGACCAAGACGTAATAGAAACACCCGTGCCGCTGCCAAATGTAGACGATAGGGACGCGGGTCTCCAAGATGATGCAGCAGACACACAACTGAGGAAGATGCTCGCGGAAACATTCATAAACTTTGCTAGAACGAAAATGGAGCTGAATTCAGTGATCCGCTGCGCTCTGAATGCTGCTGATGTTGACACAGAGGAGCAGAGGGAAGATGCATCGGAAGCCCCTAAAGAGCGAGCCGTGTTGTTAAGCAAGATCATTGAGCGGTAGGTAACGCCAACTTATATGACCACTAGGGAGAGGAGCTTTGTCGGTCAATGCATAAATACAATAGAAAGATTGGGAATGTGGTTATCGAACAACTACATTTCAATGTTGGTTGGTTTCACTAGCACTAGACCTAATTGAAGCAAGATTACAAAAAGCATTTCGTTTTTCGTTTAGTGTTTCGCAATTTGAATTTGTTAAGGGATGATTTTTAACGATGATTCATTCACAAATTCTGGGCAGGATTGGATCAGCTACGAGTGAGTAGACTGCGACCTCGAAGTAAGCACCGGATCGAGACAAAGAGGTTTCTTTCTAGCTCAATCTCCATTGAAGTAAGAGACGAATGGGTGTGTTGGTTCAACATAAGTTATCTTAGGCAGTCACTCTCTTTGTGAATCAGAACAATTCCTATCTATAAATGTTGAATCTTCTTTGTACATTACCATAACAGATGTTAGATAGAATTTCATTTCAGCTCAGGACTCCAAAATCACAAGTTGCAGCAACACCAGATGGAAATGGCAATGGGATCATCATTCATCACTGTTTATTAGGAGGAGATTGGTAGAAGAAAAGAATGAAAACAGAAAGGACAACTGGAAGAGAGATCATAAGCAGTGCTTGAGTGAGGTTTGGGCTGGTGATCTCAGGGAACAGTATGCTTCCGTATTTGATCGCAGCTGCTCCCACGAACGAACCTCCCCCGAGTTTCAACAGAAACCATAAATCTTCATCCTCACCATCTCCCTGCATCATGCCACAACAGTTGGGTTCAGGTGAAAGTAGGTAGGGCTGGAAAATGGTACGGTTTAACCATACATTATAGAACGGTTAAATCGAACTCATGACGTGAGAACTCCTAACCATGCACCGTATGGTATTGCTATAATAAGTAACCATATTGATTCGAGATTGAACAGTTGAGTAGGCTGGTTGGGTGGTGTTTTGAATGGTTGGTTAGTCTTGAACAGTGTTTTCAAAATCGGCTGATTAGTTGAACCATGAATCACTCACCAAAACAGTATGACACAACCTCGATATGATCACAGTTCAATACAGGTTTAACTAATGTTTATAATAGCTTGACTAATTGAACTACATACCATTAGGCTTATCGATTTAGTCATGTTTCAATGACAGCTTCCAACCCATTGACAGTTGGTTCAAACCAAAATGGTTAAGAAATTAATTGATTTTTTTTTTTTGTCGTAGCAACCCTGGGCGAGAGCGAGCCAACCCCGAGATTAATTGATTGATCAGGCTGCTTTTTTCATTCTTAGTTAGCCATTACAAGCAGATGTTTAACCACATGCGAAAGAAAGAGAAGAGATATCATATTCTTACCTGAGAGAAGCCCGAATTTGAAACTTTGCTACCATCGGATTCACCACCGCGGCTGCACAACACTCGGAATCGGCCGGGAGTTACTACCGGCTCCGGCCCGGAAAACCACGTAAACCGTAGAATCGGGATGATGGTACCAAGCTTCAGTTGGGAGCTGCAGCGGCGGCGGATGCTTGTTAATCTTGCAAATCGGGGAACTCCGGTGGATGGTATAGAAACAGTTGCAGTGGCAGTTAGTGTGATCATCTTTTAGGATGAATCCTTACGGCGTCCCAGAGACCCTCTTCTCTTCTATCTAAACTCGATTGATTTTTTATTTTTTTTTTGTATGGATAACATTGGCATAGGGCTGTATATGAGCCGAGCCGAGCCGAGCTTCAGCGTAGCTCGGGCTCGGACTCGCCTTAATTTTTTCTGGCTCAGGCTCGGGCTCGGGCTCGTGACGAGCTCGGATGGGCTAGCTCAGGCTCAGCTCGTATACAGATTGTCTGGGCTCGGGCTCGGCTCGAGATCGGCTCGTTTACTATGTTAAACGAGCCAGGCTCGGATTTGGCTCGTTTATAATGCTAAACGAGCCAGATTTGACTCATTTATAATGCTAAACGAGCCAGATTTGACTCATTTATAATGCTCAACGAGCCAAACCCTAGTTAGACTCGTTTACCATCGTAAACGAGCCAAACTCAGAATAAAAAAAAAAACATCGAAAATATAAGAAATTAAACATTCTACAAAAATACGATATAGGTGCTACAAAATATCGAGAATATAAACAATCACAAAATCGAAGCAATATGAACGTTTCCAACGTGCATCTCAAGAAACAAATTAGCAACCATCAAAAAGAAAAAGACGTCAAAGAGAAAAGGAAGAATGATGTACCGTCGGTAGTGAGCTCGTGACTCACGGAGTGGGGATTAGAGTAATTCTAGGGTATATTAGCCATTAGGGTAATTAGTAATTACCATATTACTTCTTTTAGGGTATCAGTGTATTATACTCTTAGGGTTTATTATTTCATCACCATTTAGGTATTAGGATTATACGAGTTACAATCGAGCCAGCTCGCGAGCTTGGCTTAATGAGCTAACGAAACGAGTTGGCTCGCGAGCCTGCCGAGCCGACCAACGTACTGGCTCGAGCTCGGCTCATTTAGGTGACGAGCATGTTCATGAGCTAGCTCGCTTACGACGAGCCGATCTTACGAACGAGCTTTTTTTGAAAAAAAATGAGCCCGAGTCCGAGCCGCTCGCGACCAGCTCGGCTCGTATACAGCCCTAATTGGCACCGGGCATTCGGTTCGGTAGCTATGGAACCAACCAAATAACTAAGCAATAACCCGACTCTTTTTTAACTGATCCAGATTCCAGACTCTCGGGTGTCAGTTTGACCGGCTTGGGTTTTGGGCAGCCTGGTCAACCCTGACCGACATTTTCAGGGTTTCAGCCCTAAGCTGATTCACTGACCGTTTTTGACAAAAATGTTATGATCAATTTAGTAAAAAAATTTGGGTTAATATTTTTAAAAAGCTCGTATTATAATTATAATTAGAATGTATAAATTTTTGAAATCTCAGATTTAACTTAGTTTTCGTAATCATTGACGTCATCAAATTTTTATGTTGTTAACAACTAGGAAAACTAGGCTGGAAAATCCAAATCTTATGTAAAACATAACAACTAAAAGTGTCTTTCGTGGGTGATTTCACTAAAATAAATATATAAAATAAACTATATACCTAAAAAAATACCATTGAAAACTATTGATATTTGTAAGTTAAAACGCTCAGGGCCTAGGCGAGATCGCCCAGACTCCATGCAAGATCGCCTAGGCCCCTGTAAAAACCACCTGTGACTCTGATCAGATTCCTGACCAATTTCAGAATCACGAGTCCGAAAATGGCCACGGTTAAAGCGATCTCGCCTAGGGCCCGGGCGATCTCGCCTAGGGCCTGGGCAACTAACGAGCCTTTAAAATCCTTGTTAGTTTCGTGTTTAGGGTCACCAAACCAAAATTATTCAAATACTAAAATGGCCGACCACACTTTGTCACGAGAATTCCGGATCCAAGTTTTCTAGGGGGGCCGTATCGTCCAGGATTGGACCGGCTTATCCTACGAAGGGGGAAATAATGTCGGTCTGAAGATGACAAGGCGAGCGACCTATGATAGTGTGGTTACCGTGTTTCGGCGGAAAATGGGTCTTGGAGCGGATCAGATAATCTAGTCATTTGTCTGGAGAACGCCGATATACAGTTCTGAGGGAAATCTGTCGCATTTCGTTTCTAGGCCAATATCGGACGACAACGGTGTACAAGTCATATACGACTTAGTTCGCATCAACCCATTTTTCGAAGTTGCCGAGTTGTACGCCTTGTTGGAAGAGGAGCCGTCTCACTTCTCTGATTTCTCGGGGGTCATTCCAACTCAGATGGCGGAGCAGAGCCAAACGTATGATGGGGAATACATAGCGACCAGTCATGTCGGTCCGGAGGAGGAGGAGGTTGATCAAGAGGGGTTTGCGCAAGATGAATATGTCACCACCGCGATTCGGGTGACGAAAAGAGCCGTTGCTCGGCGGACGAAGGGAACCCTAATGTCGACGATGACATTGGCCAAACCGACGAGGAAGACGACGATGAAGAAGGGGGAGCCACAGCAAATAACGTGGAAGTTTATGTGCCACTGGAACATGCCACGAGCGTGGGTGACGACTGTGACGACATCATGACAATCTCTAACACCTACTCCATGGACAGGTGGCGGTGCACGATAGGCATCCAGCGCATACCTCGTGGATAACTGTCATCAGATGGAGTGTCACCACCCGCTATGTGAGGAAATCTCTCCAGGCCCAGAGCTGGACCAGCAAGGTGAATCCGCCGATATCACCGGTACCCTTCTGACTGGCACCGGTGAAGAAGGTCGTCCTCCCTATGGCCTTGTACAACCATGCTAGCACCGCACTACCCTAGTTGAAGCTGCCCGCAACAGCAGACTCACTAATAAGGCGCAGGAGGTGGACCAGTATCAAGTCTCCGCTCCGGTCAGCTAATAGAACAACGCCTAGTAAAACCCATGTGTACGCTCGGGCGTAGCAAGTAATAACATCTGCAGGAGCACCAGCCGGTAGACGGTCAAACTGCTCCTTCACCCACGAAATCTTAACTTGATGCCCATTAAATCTCGTGGGTGGAGGTGTGGCACCCAACAGCTCCTGACATATCACGTCCGCAGCACGAGCGTCATAACCTACAGAGACCGGACGGCCCCTAGTAGGAAGACCGGTCAGCACCTCCACGTCCTCAAGCGTGATGGTCGCCTCGCCCTGCAGTAGGTGAAACGTGTTCGTCTTCGGACGCCACCTCTCAAGCAGTGCTGTCACAAGCTCCTTACACGGTGTCTGACCGAGTAAACTAATGACAGAGTACAGTCCACACTCTCTCAAAAATGTCTCGTACTGTGGATGAAATGTGAGAGCAGAGCTACGTTGTCGCAACTTCAGGGCCTTGCACGCCTGAGGGTCACGTCATACTAAACTAGCTCTATGCTTGTTCTCCCCCACAGTAGAGAACAATCACTAGGTTGAGGCCTAACGGCCTCGGGGGTCCGATCAACCAATGGTTCTGCCCATCCGTACCTTGACATCTATTGTATATTAAATCGTTAGGTTATTATACAGGATAATATGTTCATTTTCTAAAGGTATAATTCAACTAATTCTCTAACCTAAAGGTTAACCTAATAACCTACAAATTAAACATAAAAACATAGTAAAATTCACAATAGCATGCAAAGACAAATTAAGCTACCTTGTCAAGTATTACAAAATATAGTGATCAATTGATACTTTACCAAATTGTGATTTCCCTATTTAAGAGGGCTTTCTATCTCTCTCCTGACTCACTTTTGCTTTATATCAATTTCTATATTCTGTTATGGTATCAGAGGATTCTCACGCTTTACGCGTTGCTTTCTAAACGCTTCCGTTTCTTTCTTTTCCAACAACGTCTGTCATACGCTTCCTTCTCTTTCTTTCTTTCTTCTTTCTTTCCTCGATACTTCGAGTGTTTTTCTACTCCGATCAATTTCTGATGGGTAGATCAAATGGAAATCAGTCTTCTCAACCACCGGCGAGTCTTTCTCTTGATCAGGACCACCCGTATCACATCGGTACAGGTGATAATCCTGGTATTTTACTCGTCAGTACGGTGCTCGTCGGTGCTGCAGATTATTTTTCCT
Source organism: Linum lewisii (assembly GCA_034768395.1). NCBI lineage: Eukaryota > Viridiplantae > Streptophyta > Magnoliopsida > Malpighiales > Linaceae > Linum > Linum lewisii. The sequence goes on from CM068296.1 coordinate 82,602,063, forward strand.
GGGTATGCTCGATGAGAATGGCGCTGGTGGCCAAGAACAAGATTGGCTTTGTCGACGGTACTGAGATGGCGCCGGACGCATCTGATCCGTCGTTCGCTGCTGGCGTCATGCAAATGTTCTAGTCCTGGGTTAGATACTTAAGGCGATCTCTGGAGAAATCGCCCAATCCGTCCTTTGGCTCGATTCTGCTCGAGACGTGTGGCTGGATCTCCAAGAAAGGTTCAGCCGGAGTAATCTTGTTTGCATCAACGACTTACACGATCAGATCTCTTCCTTCAGGCAAGGAGCTCTGTCCGTTTCCTCTTACTATACTCGGTTTAAGGTCCTTTGGGATGAATTCGCGATGTTCCGTCCTGTGCCCTCTTGCACCTGCCAACCACGATGCTCGTGTCTTGCTCTAGCCACAGTTCGAGAATATTTCCGTACCGAACAGATCATTCGTTTTCTTTGTGGGCTCAATCTGGCGTTCTCTGGCGTGCGATCTCAGATCATCCGTTCTAATCCACTCCCGACTATTAACTTTGTCTTCTCTATGATCGCTCAAGAAGAACAAGAACATTTTGGGGGTCGTGGTGAGGTTACGGCGGCTCAACAAGTGGCTGGTATTCTTGAAGCTTCTACTCCTAAGGCTTTTGCCGCTTCAAGTTCTTCTTCTGGTCAGGGTTTCAAGAAGGGAAAGCGTCCACTCTGCACTCATTGTGGCCTCATTGGGCACACAATTGACAAGTGCTACAAGCGCAACGGTTATCCGCCGAGTTATCGCACCAAGAAGAGTGTTAATTCAGTTCAAACCGCTCCTAGTGGTTCAGTGGTCGTTCTAGAGGTTCATCAACCGGTGGCTATCGAGGAGACTCAGCAGGACACTGATACTGTCTCGATTACTCGAGATCAGTATCAGACTCACTATTCTTTGTTCCAGGGTCACACATCGGCTAGAGAAGCCTTAGGTGCGATGCCGAGTGCTCTGTGTGTTACTTCGACCGTTGGGGTTTCAACTAGCATGCCATCCACATCTGCCAATGAGCCGTATGTGCCCGCCGATGCTGCTAGCAAAGGAAAGGCTATTGCTACTGCTCAACCAGGTATGATTCTTTCATCCTTTTCTTCCTCGAATCTTCCTCGTAACGTTTGGGTTGTGGATTCGGGTGCCACAGACCATATTACACATTCAGTCGAATTCCTTGATCATTGTCATGCCGTTTCTAACAGTTTTGTTAGTCTCCCTAATGGGGAATTGGTTCCGATAACTCATATAGGGTCTATCGCGCTGAATGATGACATAGTACTTAGGAATGTACTCGTCATTCCTTCATTTAAGTTCAATTTACTTTCAGTCAGCAAATTGACTTGCCAGCATTCTTGTAAGGCTATATTCTCAGACTCTGAATGTCTATTTCGGGACATCAAGACTTCCAGGACGATTGGTATAGCTGAAGTCCGAAATGGTCTCTACCGTTTGTCTCTTCCACGAGCTTCTTCACAGTCTTCTAGCTGTTCCACGGTTTTTTTCGATCTATGGCACTTCAGGTTAGGGCATACTTCTGTAAAGGGTTTAGCTCGGTCCTTAGGATCAAAATGTACTGATGCTTTTCATTGTACGATTTGTCCCATTGCTAAACAGCATAGGCTTCCTTTTTCTAGCAGTAGTTCTTTAGCTCAGGATCCGTTTTCTCTTGTTCATGTGGATATATGGGGACCGTTCTCTGAACCTACTTTTGATGGCTATAGATATTTCCTTACTTTGGTAGATGATAAGACTCGTTTTACTTGGGTTCGTCTTATGAAACTCAAATCTGACGCAAGACAATTTCTGATTGATTTATGTATAATGGCGGAAAACCAGTTTCATTCTTCAATCCAAGTTATTCGTTCTGATAATGGCTTAGAATTTGCTATGTCTAGTTTTTACAATTTGAAAGGTATTGTTCATCAAACTACGTGTGTTTACACATCGCAACAAAATGATCGAGTGGAACGCAAACATCAACACATACTTGCGATCACTCGTACCCTTTTATTTCAATCGTCTATTCCGTTAGGATTTTGGGGGCATGCTGTTTTGCACTCTGTTTACTTAATAAACAGATTACCTTCGCCAATTCTTAATGGACATACACCTTTTGATTTACTTTTCCACACTCCGGTGTTGTATTATCATCTCCGAGTTTTCGGATGTTTAGCTTATGCATCAACTTTGGCTCATAATAGAACAAAGCTTGATCATAGAGCTCACCCTTGTGTGTTCTTGGGATTCCCCCCTTCAACCAAAGGATACATTCTTTACGATTTGGTTTCTAACCAAGTTATTCTATCTCGTGATATCGTTTTTCACGAGTCAATTTTCCCGTTCACATGCCCAAATAATTTTGTTATAGGGGCAGGAGATTATAATACATTATTGCATTTCTTTGAAACTCAGGCTTTAACTGATGCTGCTAATCAAAATACTCAGTTAAAACCTGATGCAACCGAGCCTGCTTCTATCTCCTTAAATCAGCTTTCTGGGTCCAATTCTTCTAGGCCCAATTCCTCTCGGTCCCCTCTACATGAATCTGCCCCCCGGGTTGTGAATCAGAAACGCATAAGGAAACAGCCTAAGCATTTAATTGATTACTATTGTAATCAAGCTTCCAAAGATATTAAGCATCCTATTCAGGACTCTATTTCCCTTTCGAAGTTAAGTACTAATTACAAGAAAGTAATCTTGGCTGTGTCTAATGAATCTGAACCGACTCGCTATAAAGACGCGATCATTCATCCAAAATGGGTTGAAGCAATGAATTCGGAATTAAATTCCCTTCATACCACAAATACATGGTCTTTAGTTCCCTTACCATTGGATAAAAGACCAATTGGTTGTAAATGAGTTTATAAGATCAAGTACAAAGCCGATGGTTCAATTGAATGGTATAATGCACGTCTCGTAGCAAAAGGTTACACTCAAACCGAGGTGTTGATTATATTGATACCTTTGCACCCGTTGCCAAGATGACCACGGTTCGTACTTTACTTGCTCTAGCTTCAATTAAAGGATGGGTGTTACATCAATTGGATGTCAATACCGCTTTTTTACATGGCGATCTTTTTGAGGAAGTATACATGAAACCTCCTCAAGGTTTGAGTTTAGCTTCTCCCAATCTTGTTTGTAAACTAAACAAATCATTATATGGTTTAAAACAAGCAAGTCGACAATGGAATCATAAACTCACCGAGTCTCTCCATTCTCTTGGATTCATTCAATCCAAAGCCGATTATTCCTTGTTTACTAAAAACAGTAATGATTTGTTTCTTGCCGTCCTTGTCTATGTTGATGATATTATCAAGACCAGTAACGACATTCAAGGTATTCACGATCTAAAGACTCATCTCCATGATAAGTTCACAATCAAAGATATTGGTGAACTAAAGTTTTTTCTTGGGCTAGAAATAGCTCGTTCTTCAAAGGGGATAAATCTTTGTCAACGTAAGTATGCTCTTGAAATAATTTCTGATATGGGTTTACTTGCTAGTAAACCTCTCACTTCTCCTTGTGATGCTTCATCTCGTTTGTCTATCAACGACGGTAAACCTTTGTAAGATCCTTCTTCTTATCGACGTCTTATTGGTCGCTTGATTTATCTATGCACTACTCGACCTGATATTTTCTTTGTGGTTAACTACCTAAGTCAGTTTGTGAGTAGACCTTCCAATATGCACCTTAAGGCTGCCTTACGTGTCGTTCGTTATCTTAAGACCGATCCTGGTTGTGGTCTATTTTTTCCTTCTTCTTCAGACTTACAAATTCATGCTTTTTCCGATAGTGACTGGGCAGGTTGTCCCGACTCTCGACGTTCGACTACTGGATATTGTGTCTTCCTGGGTCAATCGCTTATTTCATGGAAATCTAAAAAGCAACCGACTATTTCTCGTTCGTCTTCTGAAGCTGAGTATAGAGATTTGGCTGCTACGGCCTATGAACTTCGTTGGTTGAAAATCTTATTCCATGATTGGTGCGCAAATTAATGCACACAAAGTTTTACTCGCTAGATCGCTCTAGCGAGATCGTTACTTCCCAAGGGTCTTCCTTTCTCTATTACTCAGAACAGTGTGTCAAAGCTATTCAGGGTTTCGTTTTGGGTTTGAATTGGTTGTGAATGAAATTAACTAAGAATGCAATTGAAATCAAACAAAGCAATTAAAGCAGACTGGGGTTTTTTCAGAGATAGACTAAGGCGGTTGTTCAGACTCGAATCCACGCTAGTTCGGTTTAGATGGATGAAACTATGCAGACGACGAAATTCAACAGACTAGACGACTCGGCAATTCCTTTTGTAATCTCTACTCCATGGTCAGGCCGTAGAGATTCAATTCTTTCAAACCTACAAGCTCCTATGGTCAAGCTAACTTGCAAGAAATCAAGAACGATCAAGAACAGTGAAATGCCACAAATTCATGCAAAGAGATTAGGTTCTGACAATCCTATGGTCAAGCTATTGGAGAACCTAACGACCTCCTAAACTCTAGAATGAATTGCGTTCATGGTCAGACCCGCAATTCAAAGATAAACTCAGAAACTAACAATTGATCAAGTTGCCAGAGTCAAACAGTTTAAATTAGGGTTTAGGAGAAATCGCATCTAAGTCTGAAAGATCATCGATTAACATAAACGGGTTAGAAACCCGAAATCATCCATACAAAATCCTATCTAACGCTTCATCTAATCTAAACAACCCTAGAGGTTTAGCCAGACATCGTTACAGAAGAAATCGCAGAAACAAAGAAGAAGAAAATCGGAGAAGAAAACATCTTACTCCGAATAGACCTAATCTCGATCAATCCTTCAAACTCCTGAGTTAATCCTCGCTAATCCTCGCTCAATCGCGTCTCCAAAGCTCCGTCTTCACCTCCAAGAGTGTCTGGTTCGTCAGAGAAAAGTAGAGAATTTGCAGAAAATGATGTGTGTTTCCTCCTCGAAATTGGGTTAAAAACCCAATTTCCGTCGAAGTGCTGAAAAATGGCCAAATGTGCGCCTGGCGGGGTCAAAAAGTGCGCCGGCGCACATTGACCCCTAAAAGGCGCACATCTTGAATATTCCGCCGAAACTTTTGAAAATAAATTGCAAAGTGCGCCTGGCACTTCGAAAAGTGCGCCGGCGCACATTTGCCTCTGAAAACCGCACTTTTCGATGCTGCTTCTTGCTCCGAACTTCTTTCGGCAATTCCAACCTCATTTGTGCTCCGAATTGATCCCCGTTTGAACCGCCAAGCTCGTAGAAAAGTCTTCTACGATGTGAAATCCTGAAATCTCATCAAAATAACTTGAAAAAACGTCAAATTGCCCAAAAGAGGGCCAACGGGGATAAAACATATTTTACATAAAAATCATTCAAGTTCATCACAATTCAGAGTCAAACAAGAGGAATGTCGTTCAAATGTGGCGAGATAAACGCGGTAAATCTAACGTCATCAAATCACCCCACACTTAAACTTTTGTTTGTCCTCAAACAAATTGAATTTCTGAATCTCGCCCTAATTCACAAATGACAAGATCAACTACACCAAAGTTCAATCTCTAACAATTTAACCAAGACTGTATCATTCAGAAAACGCAACCCACGCATGAAAGAAAATCCACCAAACAAATCCAAGTCTCACTATCATCTGCACACATCAAGTGACAAGCACCAATCAAGCACGAATCCGACCTAACCGACCAGACTTCCTCGCACAGAGAATATAGTAATAGGGAACTCTCACACTCTGTGTTTTAGGGACGTGTTTAAACTCTCAATAACTTTCTTTACCGAATTATGTCATAGGCTTGCATTTCAACCACCAAATCAACCACTGTGACAACACGAGTAACTAGTCAAGAAGGTCTTCCCTGCAGGGACTGTAACGATACTATACTACGAGGGCTAATGATGAATGGATGAAGGGATAAATGATGATAAAGGTATGGTGCGGTGCAGCAATCGACTAACCTCCCTCGAATCAAAGTCTATGGATTCCTACCGTCTAACCAGACACAAGTGGAATAATGTACGCTCGTCCTATGACACCCTCAAGCAACTTAGCACTTCATTTATTTTTTCTTTTCTTCTTTTTTTTTTTTTTTTTTTTTTACTTATTGCTTTCGTTCTTCCTTATGTAGGGAGAAGAACGTTTTAAACTAAAAACTACTAACACTTGACACTTTATTTGAACTCTTTTTTTTTAGTGCTAAATTTTTAAGCTGCTAGAGGGGGTTTACACGTCTGGACATACTAGCTAAGACCACTAGTTTACTGGCTAGAGGCAAGTCACCTCAGACCGACTTCCGGTTAGGCTAATCTCAGGCCACTACCACAAGGGATCAACGGGGTGAACAAAAACATGGGCATAAGCTGTAACGTAATATCGAACCGAAAGAATAGGCCAAACTCAAGGGTTTACACCTAAGGGGATTTATATCGGGATGGCTTCTGGCTGAGGTATCAATTCTAGGTGCCCCTATCCTTCTAGTACTCGTGTTATCGTGTGGTCTCAAATAGGTATCATGCAAATTCTGACGCATTCAAGTACAAGAAAGCCACTCAAAAAGAAACAAGTTGCAAGTTACGCGCAACGGATCAAAAGCTCACCAAAAGCTGCTAGTCGGGTTCGAATCATTTTCGTGCAATTCAAAGTGAAGCTACAAGAGTGATTCTAAAGTCTGTTCTGGCTGGATTCATTTAATTTCAATTCAAACATGCTGGTTACAGGTTCTAGATAAGACAGTCTAAGCATCATTGCGAAAGATTTTAAATCAGTTAAGCATAGCAAGTCAAGAACAGAACAAGATTCAATCATGGAAGACATACCGAAATCGAAGCAAAGCAACCCTCAAAAATAAACATCCCACCCCACACTTAATTTTGGACATTGTCCTCAATGTTCCACACCAAAGAATTAGCATGAAAAAGAAAGTGTTTAGGGGTACCAGGAAATAGATCATAAGGTTGCCAGAGAAGGCATCAGTGAAGTACCGGCGGACAGTCATGGCAGGAGCTGAGGATAGCCTGAAACTGGAGAGAACCTCACAACACGATTAGAGCATTCAAAGTACATAATAGACTACTGACTCAAGAACAAGATAGACTGACTCAATAAAATAAAATAAAAGTGTGTGCGATCAGCCAAGAGTGCACTTTTAAAATTTCCAAATTTTCTGAATTTTTTTTTAAAATTTTTTTTTAGGTCTCAAAAGTGCGCCCGGAGCCTTCGAAAAGTGCGCCGGCGCACTTTTACCCCTAAAAATGGCACTTTTTGAGTTTTTCGTCGAGAGTTTGGAAATTTAATTGAAAAGTGCGCCCGGAGCCTTCGAAAAGTGCGCCGGCGCACTTTTACCCCCAAAAACAGCACTTTTTGACCTGCTACTCGGAAAAATCAATTAAATCATGAAAAATTTGCCAAAAATCCGAGGTTTTAAAGCGACCAAATCACGAAATTGACTCTCAGGGACTGACACACACACAAAACTGACACCACGACTCTACCACGGACTCGACTCAACAAATTTAAAGACTCCAGACTCGGGTTGCCTCCCGAGAAGCGCTCTTTATTTTACGTCTTTGAGCTAGACGATACCTGGTCTAACGTGCGGCATCCCAGCTCAGAACTTCTTTCAGACTGGCATCTGTGTCCTGAAAGAATACCTTCATCGCTCCACTCTGAAGCACAAATTTCTTCCCGCTAGCATGGAACAACTCCAATGAACCGTCCCCTCGCAATCCTGCTACCTCAAAGGGTCCAAATAGCTCCACTTTGTCCAGGACCACGTCTGGGGGTTTGGTAGGAGTACTTTCATGGGGCGGCGCCTTAGCTTTCTTAGGAGGCTTGTTCTTCTTCTTAACTCCACCTGTATCTTGGATAGATACCATCGCCGCTACCTGATCCTGCAAAGATGAAGTTGAATCAGGAGGATCCATATCGGTAAACACCGTATATACTGAAGCATTCTCAAATACTAACGACATGGATTTCTTAGCGGAAGAGTGCACATTAGGATCAGGTGGAGGAATTTCAAATATAATAACTTTTTCCTTATCCCGAAAGGTTAACCTCCCAGCCTTTGCATCTATGAGTGCACCAGAAGTGGCTAGGAAGGGTCGTCCCAAGATAAGGGGAATATTAACACTCTCCATGCAATCAATAACCACAAAATCAGTCATGAAGTAGCTATCATGCACTCTAACTACAACATTTTCAGCAATTCCCCTAGGACGTCTAACAGTTTGATCAGCTAGGTTGATATTCATGTTGGTAGGGGTTAGCGTAGGCAGGCCTAGACGCTCAAACAACGAGTAAGGCATAACACTGATGCTAGCCCCTAAATCCGCAAGAGCTCTATTAATTAAATATGAGCCAATAGAACAAGGAAAATAAAAACTCCCTGGATCAGGTAGCTTTGGCACCACGTGGCTTAGCTTCGGTTCAGACTCGCCAGCTTCATCGAGGGTAACTGAGGCTATCTCCTCTATCTTGTATGCTCTCGTCTTTTGAGAGGAGTTCTTTGGAAGATGATTGACAGCTTTGTCTTTCTTCTTGTCAGGAATCACACTTCTCAGCTCTTCCACCACAGCAGCAGCTTCTGCATTTTTCAGCTTCTTCTTCTTGGAGAGAATTTCCTTCATATGCCTCGCATAATCCGGGTTTGCAAGAAGTTCTTCCACTAAAGCCACTCCCATCTTCTGGTTATTAATAGTCACCAGAGTCTTCCCCAAATTCTCTTTGTTTAGCACAGGTCTGTTCAAGGTTGCAGGATAAGGTGCTTTTGGTCGGTAAGGATCGACTGGTGGAGTAGCTTCTTTTCTTTGCTGCTCCTTCTGACACAGCTGCTCCATTGGCTTCTCCAAATCCTCTGTGCCGTCCTGAAGAGAAACTGCTCCACAGAATTCTTCCTTAGTTTTGCTTCCTCCGACATTGTTAGATAAAGAGGAGGGAGCTGTGCTAGGAAGAAGACCAACTACCTTCTCCTGCAGAAAGTTGGTTATTGCCGTCACCCGATCGTCTAGCTTCTTGAGAGAAGAGTCGGTGTGTGAGATGTCCTTCTTGTTTGATTGGGTTTCAGCAAAAATCTTGTCCAACATGATCTCGGAATAGGTCTTGGACGCGAAAGAGCTCGAACCACCGTTGTTGTTCTGATTCTGATTCTGGTTCTGGTTCTGGTTGTTATTCCAGCCTCCTCTGTTCTGCCATTGGGAATTCTGATTTTGATTCCCATTATACCTTTGGTAACCCCCTTAATTTCCTCCCTGAAACTGATTCTGATTCTGATTCTGGTTATTGTTCCAGTTCCCTCTGCTCTGCCATTGGGAGTTTTGATTCTGGTAACCATTGGAATTTCTGAAATTGTTGTTCTGGTTCTGGTAATTCCCCTGGTTCTGTCTACCAACATAATCAACCTCCTCTTGTTGTTGGTCTGGGTTACCCTCAAACTTCCAATTACAACTCTCTGTTGTATGATCTGGACCACCACAGTTTGAACACGGGGCGGTGACTGCTGCTACAGTCTCTGGCGTAGAAGCAGAGGAAGGAGTGGTTCTAGAAAGCATCTTGAACCCTGGCGGTGGAGCTGTAGGAACACCCTGTGAAGGAGCTATCTTAGCCCTTTCCAGCTCATGTTTCAACCTCTGCACTTCCATCTCCAATTTTGAGTTATCCAACTCCAACTGACTTTGAACAAGGTTTACTGGTGCAGGAACTGTGGGAACAGGGTATTGGGCATCAGCAAAAAATCTCCTTTGCCCCAGACTCCTGTCGTCCACCTTTAAGGGATTAGCTTGCATTAGAGACTTGATCCTCATGGCAAAGGCCTTGCAAGCAGCCAAAGCCGCGGCTGCGGTCATATCATCCAAGTCCGTATTCAACTGTAAAGAGAAATCCTTCCTCTTCTCATAATCCAAGCCACGGAGGAATATAGAGAACTTGTTATAGTCATCCCATCCATGGTGAGGACAGGCTCGGAGAAGCCCTTGAAATCTTTGCCAAGCCTCATAGAAGTTCTCCTCCGGACCACTTGTGAAACCTGTTATCTGTGCCCTGAGTGCATCGGTTCTGGAAGGGGAGAAGAACTCTTCTAGGAACGCTTTAGCCAGACCATCCCACGTAGTGAAGTGATTCGCAGGATGATCATACAACCACAGTTCTGCTTGACCCTTCAGAGTGAAAGGAAAAAGCTGAAGCTTGACTGCATTATGATCCGCTTCATTGTTAGAGACTGTATGAGCCAGCCTCAAGAAGTTCCTCACATGAGCATTCGGGTCCTCATTAACACCTCCAGAGAAAGTGTTCCCGTTTGCTTGAATCATGTTGATCAAGTGAGATGGGATGTGCAGATTCCGAGTTCCCGTGTTGGGAATCTGAATGCACGAAGCTGTCCCATCTATGGTCGGTCGGTCGTAATCCTTCAACGTCCTCTCCGCCATAATTTCTATCTCAGGGGGGGATAGGAGGATCTGTGGAAGGATCTATGAGAGGATCCGCAGTAGCAATGGTAGATGGTGAAGGCGAAGATGTAGATGAAGATGTGAAAAGGTTCTTCCTTGTTTTAGGTGTCTTGGCGGGAGGAGGAGGTACTGGAGTAGTGCCGAAGTGAGTGTAGAAGACTCTACCCTTTTCAGCTATGCGCTTACTAGCCTGTTTTTCCTCCGAACCTGCAATCTTGCCTGAAACAACAAAAACAAGGAATACCAAGTAGTATAAAAATGTGGGAGATAAGAAATGATAAAAGAGTGAATGAAAAGTTTGAACGCACAATGCCTTTCCTAGAAAAAGAAAAGGTCCCCGGCAACGGCGCCAAAAACTTGGTGCGCAAATTAATGCACACAAAGTTTTACTCGCTAGATCGCTCTAGCGAGATCGTTACTTCCCAAGGGTCTTCCTTTCTCTATTACTCAGAACAGTGTGTCAAAGCTATTCAGGGTTTCGTTTTGGGTTTGAATTGGTTGTGAATGAAATTAACTAAGAATGCAATTGAAATCAAACAAAGCAATTAAAGCAGACTGGGGTTTTTTCAGAGATAGACTAAGGCGGTTGTTCAGACTCGAATCCACGCTAGTTCGGTTTAGATGGATGAAACTATGCAGACGACGAAATTCAACAGACTAGACGACTCGGCAATTCCTTTTGTAATCTCTACTCCATGGTCAGGCCGTAGAGATTCAATTCTTTCAAACCTACAAGCTCCTATGGTCAAGCTAACTTGCAAGAAATCAAGAACGATCAAGAACAGTGAAATGCCACAAATTCATGCAAAGAGATTAGGTTCTGACAATCCTATGGTCAAGCTATTGGAGAACCTAACGACCTCCTAAACTCTAGAATGAATTGCGTTCATGGTCAGACCCGCAATTCAAAGATAAACTCAGAAACTAACAATTGATCAAGTTGCCAGAGTCAAACAGTTTAAATTAGGGTTTAGGAGAAATCGCATCTAAGTCTGAAAGATCATCGATTAACATAAACGGGTTAGAAACCCGAAATCATCCATACAAAATCCTATCTAACGCTTCATCTAATCTAAACAACCCTAGAGGTTTAGCCAACATCGTTACAGAAGAAATCGCAGAAACAAAGAAGAAGAAAACCGGAGAAGAAAACATCTTACTCCGAATAGACCTAATCTCGATCAATCCTTCAAACTCCTGAGTTAATCCTCGCTAATCCTCGCTCAATCGCGTCTCCAAAGCTCCGTCTTCACCTTCGAGAGTGTCTGGTTCGTCAGAGAAAAGTAGAGAATTTGCAGAAAATGATGTGTGTTTCCTCCTCGAAATTGGGTTAAAAACCCAATTTCCGTCGAAGTGCTGAAAAATGGCCAAATGTGCGCCTGGCGGGGTCAAAAAGTGCGCCGGCGCACATTGACCCTAAAGGCGCACATCTTGAATATTCCGCCGAAACTTTTGAAAATAAATTGCAAAGTGCGCCTGGCACTTCGAAAAGTGCGCCGGCGCACATTTGCCTCTGAAAACCGCACTTTTCGATGCTGCTTCTTGCTCCGAACTTCTTTCGGCAATTCCAACCTCATTTGTGCTCCGAATTGATCCCCGTTTGAACCGCCAAGCTCGTAGAAAAGTCTTCTACGATGTGAAATCCTGAAATCTCATCAAAATAACTTGAAAAAACGTCAAATTGCCCAAAAGAGGGCCAACGGGGATAAAACATATTTTACATAAAAATCATTCAAGTTCATCACAATTCAGAGTCAAACAAGAGGAATGTCGTTCAAATGTGGCGAGATAAACGCGGTAAATCTAACGTCATCAATGATCTATTGTTTGATTTCACCGATCCTATTTCTCTTTATTGCGATAGCACATCAGCTATTCGTATGGCCGAGAATCCGGTTGCCCACGAACGTACTAAACACATTGAAATTGATTGTCACATTATTCGTGATTGTGTCACTTCTGGATTTATTCGTGTGGTTCAAGTATCTACGGTCAATCAACTAGCAGATATTATGACGAAACCCTTAGGGGCTCATATCTTTCTTCCGTTAGTTTCCCTATTTAAGAGGGCTTTCTATCTCTCTCGTGACTCACTTTTGCTTTATATAATTTCTATATTCTATTATACCTAGATATTTATAAACAACATGTATAAAAACTCTAGCTACACTAGCAATGTCGTATAAAAAAATAAACAACCTATAATCCATAACCACCCTATATGAATAAGCTAGTCAAATATTCATAGTTCACAATGAGATAAGAGCACTAAATAATGTATGAACTATGTACCTTGTATGACGGTGCGAATGAATCTCCAAAGTGAGTTGCGTAAAAATCAAAATCCTACAACATCAACACGACGGTGTGAACAAATTACCACGCAGAATTTCTAAAAACCTTTAACTAAAAACATAAAACCAATTCTCTAATCTAAAATTCCTAAACCCTAATTCTCTAACCTAAAACCCTAAACTAATTCTCTAACCTAAAACTCTAAACTAATTCTCTAACCTAAAACCCTAAACTAATTCTCTAACCTAAACCCTACTAAATAATGTACTTAAAAAAAAGAGGGAGAAAGGGGACTTACCTTTGCCTTAGGGGTTAAAGAGTGGTGTGGGGGAGTGGTGGGGTTGGAAATGGGGTATTTATAAGGGGTGGGGCGAGTTTGCCCAATCCCAAGGCCACGGGCAAAATCGCCTGGGAGCCGGGCGAGATCGCCTATGGTCCGGAAGAGATCGCCTGGGGTCCTTATATACAGCATTTAATCGGTGGTTGGGCAGATTTGAATCGGGTGGTTCGGAAATCTAAAGGCCTAGGCGATCTCGCCTGGGGTCTGGGCGATCTCGCCTAGGCCCTGGGCGTTTTAACCTACAAATATCAATAGTTTTCAATGGTATTTATTTAGGTATATAGTTTATTTTATATATTTATTTTAGTGAAATCACATCTTTCGTGCCACTAAATTGATGGCTCGATCACTAAACCCCGACACATAATGGCACTATTGGTGAATAGGAAGCCTGTAGCTATTGAATATCTGAATACATCGCTTCGACAGACCACAACCAAAGCATCACCTTCTATAATTATTTCTTCTCTTTTACAACCAAAAAATTTCGAATTTCAAGTGAAATTCTACCAAGTGAGTTCAGGCTCAATTTAAAAGATACAACTTTACTCCTCTCGTTGCCATTCCCCACTAACCAACCAACCAACCAACCATATACTTGAACTGAAAGGGGGGGCTTACTCTAAAACAATGTATTCCCAGCTTCTTCAAAGGTTGTTCTTCAGCCATTTCACTGCCCCATTCACAGCAGCCCTGCACACAACAAACCGTCACGCATTTTGGACTTCGATAGTAGTAAGGTTGTTGAAAGTAACAGAGAATTTGACATCTCTCCATGCAGCGAATAAAACTCCAACTGTTAACTATGTCTGATGAACAAAGTGATCAAAGATAGAATCAACAGAAATGAAACTACTCAAGGCAATTACCCTGCTAAGTCTTTTAGCTGCTTCCAGACGTCGCTCGGCTCTCCCCCTTCCTCAGCTTGTTCGGTGGCTACCTCCTCTTTAATTTCTGTTCTTACGGCTGCATAGAGGAAGATCTTGATAGTTTGAGTACTCATATTAGAAATATCAACAGCTCAAAAGTTATGGCTCGCAGCCTCACATATTTAGACAACATTTTAACCAGAAATCCACTCCTTGTCACTCGATGTTAAATGTGGGTCATGACTAATTCCTCCTCTTTCAACTCCTGTGACCTAATTTTATGTAAATCCATCATCCTTGCCAGACGTCCAAAATGATCAGGCCACAGAGCAGACAATGAGCTATCAAAAGATGACCCGACCCGACAGACCCATCCAACCCAGCCCAGTCCGCTCAATGACCTGAATCGACTAAAAGGCAACAACCCATGACCCCCTCAACCCCAATGCTGACACACGATCAACCCGCAACTGATTGACCTCTGACCCGATTGACATGTGACCTGATTAACCTGCAGCCTGATAGACCCAACATGACATGTGACCCAAATTGGTAAGTCACAAACCTGCAATCCGACTGATCCATCACCCAATTAATCTGCGACTCGACGAACCCATCCTAATTAATCTATAACCCAATTAACCCAAGCTGTGACCAGCCCAACCCACTTGTTTTGACACTTCTTACGGCCCACAAAAACCAGAGCTACAGCAACGGCAATTCTGATAGCAACTGTAACCCCCAGCTCATTACCTGGTCAGTTGTGCGAATCTTTGGACTCATTTTGATTACTATGCTAACCAAAATTTAACCCTTTCAATGATTTTATTTAGGCATCGATGCAAGTCTCATTTAATCAGAGTCCAAATAACAGATTCACCATTGAAACATATATCTATAGGTTCACATAATGAAACTGTTTAAAAATAAGAAAAAAACATTGCATCGACAATAAATAATAGATCATCCACAAATTAACGGTGGCTTACTTGGAGACTGAGGCTTGGGCTTAGTTGATGATCGGCCAGCAGTAGTATTACTCAGAGAAGCAAGTTCTTCAAGTAATTCTCGCTCTTTGGCACTACAAGCATAAGCAAACATATACTGACTAAAAAGAAATACAACGCGAGAAGGTAGGATGATAACAACAATATTAAATGGATTACGAGCAAGTAAAATTGTCAGGTTAGCGTAATAACATGATAAGAAGATTACATGAGGCCAGATTCTTACCTTATTCGTTTTGGTATTCCAACTTTAACTGAAAACAAGTGATCCCCGCGTATGGATGGTTTATTCAGTTTAGGTGCCCCTTTCTTCGACAGGACTAGTACATCCCCTGGTTGAGTACCAGAAGGAATTTTAAGTTCACTTTCACCATCAACTGTATTTACCTGTTCAAATCCCAATGCATATCTTTTAGTTCATGCAAGATAACATTCCACTTACAGTTCTAGGGTCCAACATTAGCATGATCATGCTGATACAATCTTGCTAAGCTATATGGCAAAAGATAACTCATGATGTCAGAAGCACACACGGTGATCCTAATTCTTGAGAAATAGTTCGATATACAAATGCCCATCAAAGATACTTCACGTGTGTAAGCAGGAAGAAATTGAACTGCTACATTGACAAGGAGTATGACCTTGACAACAGTTCCAAGAATTGCATCAACGTAGCTGATTGATATGGTTGATCTGAGAGTTATTCCATCTCTTTGAATTCCAGTTATCTCTTTAACGTTGAGATACACATAAAGATCTCCTGCAGGACCACTGCACAGAACCACATAATTACCAGTTATGTATCATGATAAGTCCCCACGTATACTACAGTATTATAATCTGTACGCCCAAATGACTAACCGAACTTTGCACCAAAGATGAGTACAGAGGATCAATTGTGTATGCTACTTAATCTCAGTAAATATATACAAAAAAGAGTAAAATTGCTAATGCTATTAAATATTAAGAATTGGAGTGGAAATTTATTATAGCTCGAGCAAAATTATAAAAACCCAATTAAGACGTTAATAGCATCACCCAAAATCAACAAGAAACCAGATACCAACACTATATCGAGAAAGAAAATAATTTCTTACAATCTTCAAGATGCATAGACATACCCTCTTGGTCCAGCATCTCCTTCTCCAGCAACTCTGAGAATGCTACCTGAGGTAACTCCAGGAGGCACTTTGACTTTGATATTTTTCTTAGTGCGTAGACGGCCTTCTCCAGAACAATTTCGACAATATTCAGAGATGACCTCTCCGTCCCCACCACAATTAGGACAGACAGAAACCTAACGTTTTAATTCATCAGAAAAGAATAACTAGGAATAACAGCATCTAATAGTCAAGAAAAGGATAGATGTCTCACTACCTGTGAGAACAGGCCAAAGGGGGTTTGTTCAGTTCTCATAACTTGACCTCTGCCACCACAAGTTGAGCATATCCTCTTCTTGGACCCTATTTTGGCTCCAGTGCCATTGCAAGCTTCACATGTTTCCAAATGAGATAGCTGAAATTCCTTCTCAGCCCCAAAAATAGCCTCGGAAAATTCTAAAGTGATGTCATATCTGGAACGAAATCACTTGAGATGTAGTGTAAGTACTAAATAAGTCACCTGTAGTACTTCAATTGTAAAAAAATGAATAGCACTCCAGTGTCACTTACTCACCTTATGTCTTCACCCTTATTTACTGTACTGCGACCTCTTGTCCTGAAACCAGTTTGGTCCATGCCAGAAAAACCACCTACATTCGATCCAAAGAATGTCTCAAACAGATCAAAAGGATTCACCTGTAGAAAGAAAACACCAGTTCAGTTACATAAATATGAGCTGTTTGAATGCGTTCGAATATGAATGCTAGCTATCTGATTTATCTAAAGCCTCAAAGGGAAAATACCTCTTCTATACAATCAAAAACCATACTCTGAAGAAGATGTCCACTAACAGTATGAAGTGTACTAGTTCATGCAGGACCAGAAAAGATAAAAAGAACCGAGACAGCAGGCATAATCGCATCTGAACCAGTATAATTACATTAAGAGAGAACAAACTAGCCCAGTACCGTATAAGCATCTGATTGTCCGCCACCAACTGTACTCTTCACTCCAGCTTCACCAAACTGATCATATCTAGATCTCATTTTATCATCTGAGAGTACCTGACAGTGTTGCACTTCAGAAATCAAAAGAATCCCCCAAAAATGCAAAACCCAAGTAGAATAAGAAGCCCATAGAAAATAAAAAAGATAGGAACAAGAATGAGAGCTACAGGAGAAAATGACTAGATACAGGAAATGAATTGTATTTTGTGTTTTCTGTCCAGTGAAGCCAAATAATGCACAACTGCACAACAGTTTAACTTATACAAAGAAAACCTTTCAAGGGATCATATTAACCCACCCCAGAAATCGATACTTCACTTGAAATTATAGCCAGGCCACATAAAAATTAGTCAGTTCACATGATCCTGGAGTCTATGAATTTAGCAACAATAACACTTAAAACTTTCAAATAATTACTCCAAAAATCTATGAATTTATTTAGATGCTTGAAGCAGCAAGCTCCAAGAAAGTGAAGGGAAGTATGAAAATAGATGTACAAAATTTTTCCACCGTACAGTATTAACAATGCCAACCCATGCCCAACCATATCAATGAATGAACTGGCTGCACTGAGTCTGACCCCATATTACAGAACTAGGTAAGACTTAGTACATAGAAACAACTAGAGAGAAATACTAATCTGAAATGTATATGCATACCTCATATGCAGCACTGATCTCCTTAAATTTATCAGTTGCTCCAGGCTCCTTGTTAACATCAGGATGGTACTGAAATTAAGAGAATAAATATGAGCGTACCATCACCAAAACAGGATTATGCAGATAAAAGAAAAGGTCCAGAAGAGTTAATATCCAGCCGCATTGCAAACCAAGTCACGTAAATCAATAGCAAAAAAATAACTATTGGCATGCATAAGCTAACTAAAAAGGTGGCTCCTGAGCTAGCTATACAAGACACAGGAAAGTCCAATTGATTAAGTTTCCACGGAGTCCTAGACACATCGGGGTATTAACAGTAAGGTCAGCAACTTTGGTGATAGTATAACAAGTTCATTGGTGCAGACAATACAGGATCTAGAATGATAAACAACATTAGACTTGATGGGTTATAGACATAAAATTCAAAACCTTCGTAAACCAGGTGTGCGCCTTATTCACCATTCTTCCAGGTAACTGCTCAAGGATGCCCCTGGTATGTACTATAACAAAATTAATAGAACACTAGTATTACCCGCCAAAATCTTAAGTAGCATCATCTGTTCTAGTATACTAACATGTTGTTCCGGTCATTAAAGACATCAGATCCCCTTTCATTACTTCAATAGCCCACTAAGAAAGACAAACCTTCCCTTCTAATTATCAATTTCCAAGGCGTGCTTACCATATTTAACGTAAACAAATGGAAGGGATAGGATAACAGACATTTATGTTAGGTCAAGCAGAGTATATCAACAACCCACGAGTCTCACGAGATCACCTCCAAGACAATCAACTATACAACAACATGTGATCAAATGCAATCGACACAGACAGTTTATACGTGGAAAACCCCTTAGAAATCACGGGACTTGTGAGACACTAGCATTCTCCACCAAAATCTTACGTAGCATCATCTGTTTTAGTGCAGTAATCTCTTGTTCCAGTCATTCAAGACTTCATCACTTGAATAGCCCACAAAGGAAGACAACCCTTCCCTTCTAATCATCGATAACCAAGTTCTGCTTACCGTATTAACGTAAGCCAATGGAAGGGATAGGACAGAAGCCGTTTATGACAGTTAAACACAACTCTAACCCGACCTTAATTTTGTCACCTAGCCCGGTGCCAATAAGACTCAATACATCCAAATTTAGTTCAATATTCCAAAATTTTACTAAGAATTATCCCACTAAGCAAACAAGTGTACTTTCACTAGTTTACCTGGCGAGCTAATCTCCTATAAGCAGCCTTGATTTCTTTAACGGAGGCGGACTTTGGAACACCGAGAGTGGAATAGTAATCGGCAGAAGCACGAACCACAGGGGCGTAACGAGTCGAAGGAGCCTTGCGCTTGAACTTGAGAGTGCAAGGGAAAGAGCGAACCGAAGATGATGAGCCAAGGCTAATGCGAGAAGCTAAATGTGTTAAGAGTGGCGATTGAGGAGTAGAGGAGGAAGAGAAAGAAGCGTGGGAAGGGCAGCTGAGGGAAGGGAGTAGAGAGAAGGTTGTGGCAGCGGCGGCGGTCGCCATTGATGGAGGAAGAAGGTAGATAGGGAGAGAGGATTGCGAGTTCGATTTTGAAGGGAAATTGGAATCCCTCAAGAATTGAAGCTATGTGTGTTGCTCATGGCCGCTGGTTCTTTCGTTCTTTCTTTTGCTGCTGCTGCGATAATCGCTTTGGCTCTGCCAAATCAGAAACCAAGCACCGGTGAAAATCGGCTATGGAGTTACCCAACCGGGTAAACCGAATTCAGAACCAGTTCTAGACTGGTTATCATGTTTCTTGGACCGGTTACTCCTAATAATAGGTTATTATGTAAATATTAAATCTGATCACGCAAAAAGAAAAAACTTACCCCACTCTGCTTAATCAACAATTACTATGTTGTCAATGAACGTAATTCTCCGCATCTGGTTCAGAAAAAAAATGAATTTGTGATTTGGTTTGATTCAAGATGAGCTGGCTCGAAAGCTTAACAAATCGAACTCGAGACAGAGAAATTCCGCTTGACTTGTTCGCGGACATGTTTGTCTCGAAGGCACATTGAGCCCGACTCGCAAACATGAATCACGAGTCGGCTCGTATAATTGTTCGTGAACATGATTTGTATACAAGCTCGCAAGATGACTAATTTATGGCTCATTGTAAACTTAATTACGAACTCGATTATACGTCACATTATCAGTAGTTACATACTTTAGTGTTTATGTGCATTGCTACTTATTTTGTTGATTTAAATAGGAACATGATGCTTTTGTAAAAAATGAAAACCTAAGGGACGATTATGGCTAATTACCGATCCCGGTTTCCAGCCGTAGCCAACCGAGTAACCAGTTCGAGCGTAGAACAAAACAACATAAATTAGTCATCTTGCGAGCTTGTATACAAATCATGTTCACGAACAATTATACGAGCCGACTCGTAATTCATTTTTTTTTTCCGTCAAAAAAAAAATGGACGATTCATTAGTTTCATTTTTATCTTTTCCCGAGCTAAACTGAAAACTGAATAGATAAAAATTATTGCAGTCCTTGGGAAACGGGAAGACTAAGAGAAGGATCAGGCGCTCTCTGCTGCCCGCCGTCGCCGGAACTAAGTCACCGGAAGGGAGAAGTCAATCGGAGGAGCTGCTGGCAACCTTTCTATTTGCTCGCGAGAGTGAGTTCACCATGCGTTACAAACTGAAACTTGATCTTTCGGTTTAGTTCCTAGTCTGTGATTCTAATTCCGTCGTTTCAGGTTTCAATTCATGTTCATTTGACTGAGAGAAAGAGCTTTTCATCTCTTGAATTGCGATGGAGTTCGAAGTGCGCCATGTCTCCGGCGTCGAGAATTGCTTTGTTTCCCTCCCTTTACAACTCATCCAGACTTTGGATTCCCTCCGCCCTTCTCTGCTCCCTCAACCTCAGCTGCTCGTACTTGAGCTCCGCTTGCTGAGCTCCACCGCTGAACAACATAGTTGGTCAGTCTCCTGGTCTGGTGCCACTTCCTCTTCTTCCGCTATTGAGGTAGATACATATACAACAATGTTTTTTTTCCTGGATTTCTCATTAAGGTAACAATTCGTAACAGCCTTTTCTTATCCTGCTATTTGGTGTCTCTGAAAGATTGGCAGGCAGTTTGCAGAGTGCATTTTGTTGCCTGATCATTCAAAAGTTAGAGTTCGAGTGGTTTCAAATGTGGAACATGCTGAACGAGTGACAGTGGAGCCTGATACTGAAGACGACTGGGAAGTTATGGAGCTCAAAGCAGAGTTTGCTGAGGCATCCATGTTAAGTCAGGTATTTTGGAGTTGTTTTAGTACATTTCTACTGCATTTTGTTGAGTTAAAATTGACATGGGGTAACGATTGAATTGAAATGCTATCAATTATTGGTCAAGTTTATGGGTCTTGGAGATATGTTTCATAAACTAGATCCTATGATGCATTTTTTTTGGAGTTCCCATCTATATCTGATCACCCATGTTTTTTCAGAAACTAAAAGCTGGTCTAGCTGCTGGCTTTTTCTGTTCTGTGTTTTGAAAGAAAAAGCAAGAACATCAGATGGTAGAATTTTTTTATGAATATATTAGAAGGTAGACTTGATCTGCCATTTCCAGTTAGACAGTCATTTGGTTTTGAGGAATGTCCCTAAGCTTCACCTTTTTCCTATGTTGTCCGAAAATCTAGAAGTTGCCTGTATTGGTTGGGTTATTGCCCCTATTGTCTGCTGTGAGTAGGCTTAAAGCCACATATAAAATATCTCCAAGAGTATGAGCTCTATTCCAGTAGAAATGTTCGTTAGGTATAATCCTCATTCCTTGTGATCCCAAAGGCTGCTTTTGCCACTTGGAATTCTATTCCTTCCTGCTAGATGTAAGCACTATAACAAACTTTTAGCTACCAATTGAAAAGTGAGGTTTAAAGGTCTTAGTGTTCAATGTTTACAATAAACCAAGTTCATGGGGAGGATTAAGGGTCTTAGTGTTCAATGTTGTAGTAGAATTGTCTGCATATTTTGACTTAGTTTTTTCACATCTTTTATAGCTTACAGTGTTCTGATTGAATTTCATGGAAGTTTTCTCTTTGCTATGCTGTATTCAGTGCAGTGCGTACATTAGTCCTCTGTCTGGTTAGCCCTCTTAGCCTATTGGGTCAAATACACATACATGTTAGGAAATATTTGTACCAATTCTTGCACCTTACGTCCAGACTGATTACAGTTTTTATTTTCTGAACTCTTCTTCACATGCTCTATTTCGCCACTTGCAGGTCAAAATTGTTAAAGAAGCAATGAGATTTCCCTTGTGGTTGCATGGCCACTCCGTTGTTACCTTCCGCGTGGTTTCAACACTTCCCAAAAAAGCAGTGGGTACATCTACGATTTCTGTCACATTCTTATTTCAGAATCCTGATTTTTTCTGGCTAAATTTTTTAAATCCATATATGCATTTGAGGATCATAAAGTTTTTCCATTTGAGTAGTTATTGCCTGTCAGTTTCTTCTTATTGTATATGTTTTTGTAAATGATGTCCATATCATGTGTTGATATGATCTTTTCATTGCGTATGTGAATTCTTGAACTTTAATTTACCTTGACTCTTATGTAGTGATGTTGTTGGTGTAACAGTTCAACTTGGTCATGATACGGAAGTAGAAGTTGCTCCTAAGGTACGCCAAAAGCTTCTGAACAAACCAGATGCTTCTGTGCAGTCATCTTATAAACAACGCAATGTGAAGGAGGCATTATTGCGTGTTCAAGATTCAGATAGAAGATTGTTTCAGCAATGTAATGTCAGAGGTGTTGATTTGGGGGTTGCACTTACTACTGTTGCTTATATCCACCCGGAAACTGCTAAATACTTTTTGTTTGAGTCTCTTCAGTTGATTGTTCTTATTCCAAAATTATCATCAAGAGAGAAGGTAGACAGTGAGGCATCGAGAATGAAAAGCTCTTCAGCACCTAAAGATATTGCTACTGAGACAAACAAGGAAGTATCTCCACGAGCAATTATCCGACTTGTGTTTTCGGACTCTGTGTCCAAAGGGCATCTGATGATAGCGGAGTCTCTTCGTTTAAGCTTGAGAACTGGCCTGCATTCTTGTACGTAGATTGTTCTCAATATTCAATAAATCATCTTAAGTTCCTTAGATTGTTCCTTTTCCCAATATTTCATCAATATTCGAAATAAAGGAAAAGCTTTTGCCATAAAAAGGCAAGAGGAGGAGTTCACAAAATTATTTTTGTTTGAGAATCTACTTTGTTAGCCAGTGTCAAGTGTTGAGAAATAAATGATCATTCAGCTACCATGGTGCATTGTGAGTTTATGTTCTGTGTTATTTGCAGGGGTTTATGTGAAAGAATATATTGGTGATCTCAAGGAGGATATTTCATTACTCTCACTTTCTCCCTGCAAGATTAAGACGATTGCCAGGGATAGGCCCATGGGAAAATTTGGGATCGAAGGGCTTAATAGCCATAGAAGGGCGAAGCTGCAAATGATGTCTTCGAAAATTAGTTCAGAGAATAACTTAGACGAAACAGATTGTCTGACGCATCGCGACTTAATAGCTTCTCTGTTGTCTGATTTCCCTAATATAGATGGTGCAGAGGGAATGCGTACATCTGATAGTACAAAGACATTAAGTTTACTTCTTCATGCTTGGGTTGATGCACAACTTGAAGCAATTTCTTCAGCCTCGGGTGTAGAAGTTAATTCATTGACTATAGGAAATGAGACTGTAATACACTTTGAAGTGAAAGGAGTTGATGATGGGACTGGAAAAAATTCTGATTCAACTGCAGCTTTACAAGATAAGATTGGTGAAGTGCCACTTAAATTCTTGTACATCCTGTCAGCTTCAGAGGATACTCCACAAAAACATGCAAATGCGTATCAGCTGTCTTTTGATAAGAGCAGAAGAGATGATTTGGTTGTTGAAGAGTTGTTCAGCAATCTTGAACTTGGTGAACCTGTATCCATCTATTCTCTTAAGGAAAGAACCTCTGGCAAGGGCTCTGAATCAGATGCATCTTCTTTGAGCTGGATGGGGTCAACTCTTACTGATGTGATTAATAGTAGGTATTTTTTCTTTGAATCATTTTCTATGCACTTGGCCATAAGTAACTATCCATGCTTTTCTGTTTGGAGAAATATAACCACTCATGCTTCATATTTGAGTAAATTATTATAGTCTTAGAGCTAAGGAGGTAGTAGTTTGCAACATTAGATCCTGACATTCTGTTATTGACGGGGATAAAGTGTATGTCAACATTGATCTGCTATGCTGTCTTACCATCTATAAAATCGGACGTGCAGAACTAAATTATAGGGAATGAAGTCTCTATTTTAGACGGGGGAAACAGTTGTCTTCTTTTGATAGGGGCGCCTTAGTTTCTTTATTTATCAACATTAATGTTATAGAGTTATGATTTAGATTGCATGCTTTAATATCACTAAAGGATGAGTTGACCTGTTTCCAAGAATCATCTGGGACTGACGATACATAGGAGAGGGATAGGAATTGGAACTGCAGACTATTTTGAAGGATTTGACAATTACTAGTAGTTTGAAATTTCAACTATAAAATAATGACATGTCCTGGTAGAAAACAGTTGTTTTTGCTCTGGCTCACATCATACTTCCAATTTTGTAATACAAAATCTTATTGAGTAATTCGTCAAGTTATGTTTCTGGTGCCTACAAATGTTTTATTCTTGTCAGTTTGTGAAGACTAAAGTACACAATGGATTTAAGTCAAGTTAAACGAGTTCTCGTCTTTAATTATCTCGTGTTCTTCATGCATTTTCACGCCTAACAGATACTTTTGTTGAAAAATCTTCCTGATGCAGGAGTGCATGTTTTGCTATCTCCTAGCTCTGGGGCGTGGTTTGGTGCGCACAATCTTCCTCTCCCTGGCCATGTTCTAATACATGGACCTCATGTAGGTTAAATTTCATGGTTTATACAATTTCTGTGGCCTTTTCATTGTTACTTTTTTGTATCGATCTATGGACCCTGCTTACGTTTTACTGCTGTTGAGATCCTTCTAAATGTATTCTTCAGAAGTAACTATGTTGTTACTCGTGTTCCATATGTTGCAAATCGGAGGTGGATATTTATTAAAATCAGGCACATTGTGCCCTTGTTGCAAATATGAGAGAAAACCCATCAGTTACTCGTTTAAATAAGAGATCTTTAAGCTTCAATCAATCACCTTTGGCATAATTCTTAACTTTCTTTGGTGTTCTGGTGTTAAAGTATTGCCAAATTGGCAAATTCTAAGAAGGTTCTTTTGCATCAATTGCTCATGTGATGTTGCACATCTTTCTCCTTTGCAGAATGTTATAGGTTTTCCCTCTATATGTATGACTAGTAGATAGAACTCCATTCCCATGTCCCAACCCCCTTGCTTGGGATAGGACCTCAAATTTGATGATAATATGTGCATTGATAAACCATCCTGCCATTCATTGTTGTTACTTGTTAGGGTTCTGGAAAGACCATGTTGGCAAAAGCTGTGGCCAATTTTGTTGAAAGACATGAAGACATATTAGCACATGTGTAAGCATACCTGTATCTTACAAGTACTCTTTGAGCTTGAGTTTGCATCGATCATATTTATTGTCCAATAAAAGACCTAAAGTATTTAGACAATGTATTGGAAGTATTATTTATGGGTGGTCTCTCGGCATGAGCCGGTATCTACAGGGTTTTTGTAAGCTGCTCTGGTCTTGCTTCGGAGAAGGCCACATCCATTCGCCAGGAACTATCAGCTTCTATATCTGAAGCATTAGATCATGCACCTTCTGTTGTAATCTTTGATGATCTTGATATCATCGTTTCAGCATCTCCTGATTCTGAAGGGTCTCAGCCTTCAACTTCTGTTGTTGCACTGACAAAATACCTAGCGGATGTTATTGATGAATATGGGGTATGATTTTTTTTACTGCTGTTCATTACAAACATATTATTTTATTTGGTGTATGCTGCATTTTTCACTCCTTAATGTTTCAGACTGTTTTTTTAGGCTTGGCGTTTGGGATGATACTATTGTTTGCTCTATGTTTTCGGGTACCATCATTTGACATTCAATATGTGGTGTGCCTATGGAAGGCGTCTTTGATCTCTCCAAATATAAATAAAAACAACTTTATAGCTGCAGTCATTTCAAAAATTAAAATCTTTCACTGGGCTTGCTTCGTGATCCAGTGCCTTCTAACTGATTGGTACCTTGTGTGCAATGGTAGGATATGATTATGTTACCTTAGTTTATATGTCATTTTTCTGAACAGGAAAAGAGGAAGAGCGCATGTGGCATTGGCCCAATCGCTTTCATAGCTTCTCTGCAGCGACTGGAGAATATACCACAGTCTCTGAGCTCTTCAGGTTTATTCTGTTTCTAAAGAGCATTCACAGGCCTCTCAGACTGTACGTTCATCTTATCTGTCGCTGTTGATGTCTGTTTGACCAGGTAGGTTTGATTTTCATGTGCAACTTCCTGCTCCTGCTGCATCTGAACGTGGGGCTATTTTGAAGCATGAAATACAGAAGCGTTCCTTACATTGTCCAGAAGATGTTTTGTTGGATGTAGCATCCAAATGTGATGGTTATGATGCATATGATCTGGTATGCCCTGTTGTTTTTTTAATTCATTTCTTTTTTTCTAAATATATTGATGTTTCTTTAGATACTCTGGGGGATATTCTTAAGAAATCGTTCTTAAAGTGGAGTTTTCAATGTTTTCCCTCTACTCCATAGGATGCAGAACAGGAAATGAAGATCCTTTTCCCTCTACTCCATAGGATGCTAGTTATGATTGTTAGCGTTGTAACAGATTCCTTAATTTAATGGCTGTAGTAGTAGATGTTTTATAGGATTATTTTTATCTACACCTTCAGTATTTGAAGTATTGTTCAGGTAATATGTATAGATGACTTCCCAATGGAAGATTACAGTTTCAAATTGCTTTCTTGACAGAAAATGCATGCATGAACTTTTATGCGAAGCTCTTATTTTGTATCAGGAAATACTGGTTGATAGGGCTGTACATGCTGCAGTTGGCCGCTTTCTTCCTTCTCTTTCTAACGGAGAACATGAAATACCAACTTTGCTAATGGGCAATTTCTCAAGGGCAATGGATGGATTCCTTCCAGTTGCTATGCGTGATATTACTAAATCTGCTTCTGAAGGTGGTCGCTCTGGATGGGAAGATGTTGGTGGACTGAATGATATCAGAAATGCTATAAGAGAGGTACATAATATTTTTTCTTTTCGCTCTTTAATGATTCTCTCTGCCGTGCGAAATAAGTGATATGTCCTGTTGTTTTGCCTCAAGACCACCGAGTCTGTCGGTTTATATACAGCAGGCCCTGTGGGTTCTCAGTTGTGGTTTTGTATTAGTTAGTGATTGTGTATAGCCCAGGAACACAATCAATTGTGATTCATATATCTAATCTTAACCATCCATTTTAATCTGAATTCAAGTTTTGTTGGGACCAATAGGCTTCTCATGAGTCTCTTGATTGCCTTTGGTATGCTAGCAAGATTGATGTACCAATTGCACAGATATTTTGTAATTGTCATGGCCAATCTAATCTTGACAAGACTTCCAACGTTGAACTTTGGTATGTTAACAACTGTATTCTATATCAGATGATCGAGTTGCCATCAAGATTCCCAAATATCTTTGCGCAAGCTCCTTTAAGATTGCGTTCAAACGTCCTTCTCTATGGTCCTCCTGGTTGTGGCAAGACTCACATTGTAGGCGCTGCTGCTGCTGCCTGTTCACTACGGTTTATTTCGGTGAAGGGTCCTGAGCTGTTAAACAAATATATTGGTGCTTCTGAACAAGCGGTATGACTTTCCTGCTGCCTGCAAATATGACTGAACGTTTTATGCTTTCTTGCTGCCTGCAACTATGACTATATGACTTCAAATGTGAGATCCCCATCTTGAAGCAAGTTTGGTCTATACTTTGTGACAGGTTCGTGATATTTTTTCAAAAGCAGCTACAGCAGCACCCTGCCTTCTCTTCTTCGATGAATTCGATTCAATTGCGCCAAAAAGAGGACACGATAATACAGGCGTAACTGATCGGGTTGTCAACCAAGTAGGTTTTTCCTTTATTTTTGGGCCAAACATTTATTTCATTTCTTCTTCCACATGGTTCTTTGTTTAACTTCCTTGTCCATTTTCCAGTTTCTGACTGAATTAGACGGTGTTGAAGTCTTGACTGGGGTCTTTGTATTTGCTGCCACAAGGTTAGTCAGTCTGAAGATATTGATATCAACATTTGCCGAACATACGATATTTCCTGACTGTCCTGATTCTGTCTTGTGCTGTTTTGTTTCATGGTTGTTGTTTGGTTTCGATCAGTCGACCAGACCTGCTTGATGCTGCATTATTGAGACCCGGCAGGCTAGATAGACTTCTTTTCTGCGATTTTCCGTCTCAGCAAGAGCGGCTCGATATACTTAAAGTTCTCTGCAGAAAGGTTGGTAAAACAGCACTGCCATTTTTCATGCTTTGTCAATAGTGGATCGAGTTCTGGTTTTCGACTTCTCCTTTTCACAACTTGATCGATGTAGCTGCCATTGGCTGAAGACATAAACTTGGAAGAAGTAGCTCGCAAGACTGAAGGATTCAGTGGAGCCGACCTACAAGCTCTCCTCTCCGATGCACAGCTCGCCGCAGTTCATGAGTTTCTGAACACCACAACCAACTCGGCTGAGAGAAAGCCAGTGATAACTGATTCTGTGTTGAATGACATTGCTGCCAAGGCAAGACCATCGATTTCGGAATCAGAGAAGCAGCGACTGTACGGCATATACAGCCAGTTCTTGGATTCTAAGAAATCTGCGGATGCACAGGTTTGCTTTCTCAGATACAGTCTGTAAGGTTTTGAGGATCTTTGTAGCAGCAAATGGTAACAACTAACACAGTAATCTGAATGATATAAATGTGCAGATGAGGGAGGCGAAGGGTAAAAAGGCAACTCTAGCCTGAGCAGAGCAGAGCAGCTACCGAATATTACATTTTGACTTGGGAAACATACACGTGGCTGCGACTTGGCGGCCATAATAATAAACTAGGTTTTGTAGCGCGCATTGCCGCTTCGTATGTAATTGATACATAGTTAGAATATGCTCACCCGTTGAAGAGAGACTGGAAAGTATATTTGAAATTGCTTTTAAGCATTCTATATACTAGTATTTTTTTCGGCCCGTTGGCCGACTTTATTTGGTATAATTGGTGAATGAAGAATAATTATGTAAATAAGTTAATTTAGGATTATGTTTAGACAATGAAAACTAACTTCAAATTTTGAATCAAACGATTGAAATCAAACTAAACACTCAAGAGCCAAACTTTTTATATTTTAGTAACATCTTCAAGTCATTTTCTATTTTCTATTTACTTAGCTTAGGTACCTCTCGTATAAGATAATTTTTTATTTTAATATAGTAGAATGTGATGGAAAAAAATAAGTGGCCCTACAGAGAGCATGATTGGAGAGTTTACGAAAATAAAAAGAGTTTTCGACTAAGTGATGGTTGGTCAAAGCAAATGACTGACATGTTTTGTAGGTGTATTATTATATACCTTAGTCGGAAAAGTGTGTATTATTTTCTATTTAGAGCATCTCCAATGACCCTAAATTTTAAAACTTTATGGTAAAAGCTCCAATTTGATTGGTTGATAAAAAAATTTGAATTAAATAAATTAAAAAGATGAAATTATAAGAGAGAAGAGTGATTTGATTAGTTTAAACCTTTATGCAAAAGCTCTATGTACATAAAGCTTTATAAAATGAACCAATCAAATCATTTCCCTCTTCTATAATTTATTCTTTTGTATTTATTTAATTCAATTTTTTTTAATATCAACCAATTAAATTGGAGCTTTTACCATAAAGTTTTAAAATTTAGGGCTATTGGAGATGCTCTTAAAGACTGTATTATTATGGTCACCATATTTTTTAATATTAATTTTTTATTTTTTATTAAGTGTTCTAGTTGGTTTATTATTATTATATTTGGATGTGTATGATTTGCATCAATTAAATATTATAAAATGTGTAGTAAATAGTAATTAATAACTAATAATAATTATAAAAATATCTATAAAAAATAATAGAAATATAAAAAAAATTATCCTTAAAATTCTCTACTTGAAAATAGTTTAGTTTGAGTTAATAAATTAAAAAAAATACTTTCCTTAAACTTCCTGATGGGTCCTCCTACGGCGACCAAAAGACAAGCGGTCCGAACTATGAGTAAGCCCTCAGCCAAGCAAAGCTCGACTAAGGGCTTGGGGGCAATTGATGGGCCCAGCCCGGCGAAATCCAAGGGCCCACATGGCGGCCCACACGGCGTCCTGGACACAGCCGCTAGTGCTGAGAAGTTGGGCCTAGGCGACAGCTCAGATGGGCTAAGCAAGCAAGCCCAGGAAGCAAAGGGAGGCCCAAAGCGACAGCCCAGTCTCGGCGGCTCTTAGGGTTCCAAGGCAAGACGAACACGTGTCAACATCCTACGGAGGCTACAAACGAGTGGCCAAGATTCAGCCTTGGCGACCAAGACAGGGGTACTATAAATACCCCCCGTACACCCCATTAACCGGGGGACAACACTTTTACCCAGCGGACAAAACGCTCCGCGGTACGTTACTTGCTTCCCTTCCCATTCCTTAAACTGATCGCCTCCCTTTCCCTTGAACTAACTACCCCCTTCATTACTTACGAGGTACACCACCCCCGGAAGACCAACAGGCTTGGGCTTCCATTATTGGGCCAGGCGACGAGGATGGAACAATTGGCGCGCCAGATATGGGCGATCAGGCGACTTTCCAAGGCAAATGACTTCATCAGCGATTCCCACTCTGATGGGCGAGGATGGTGAAGGAGGAGACGGAGTAACACCGGTCAAGCACATCAACCCAGGTTCCCGTGCAGACCTAAATCTCACTAGAAACATGGAGCGCGAATTCGAAGGCGACTCGGAGTCTCGAAGTACTATTCCTGCCGGCGATGCCTATGAACTATTGGAGCAGCGATTCCGGTCCCTTGAGCAGCAAAATGCTGAGCTCACCCAAATGTTGAAGACGGTGATCGCTCAGCAAGCTCAAGCCCTCGGGGCCAACACTCGGGACAGGCAGTCGCCGCAGGACTCTCATCTCGAGGTACTACAACAGTTCCTCCCGGCTACTCAAATCTCACCTGCACAGTTGGCAGTTCGCCAACCTCTGTCCAGGGCGATACTCGCCGAGCCACTACCAAAAGGGTTGGTGCCGCCCAACCTAGATAGGTATGTAGGTACAGGCGACCCGGACGAGCACCTTCAAGCCTTCCAGATCGCCATGCAAATGCAGCAAGCCTGCGACGCCGCATATTGCAGGGCTTTTCCAGCGACGCTTGGGGGGCGAGCTAGGGAGTGGTACATGAATCTACCGGAAGGCATCATAACGTCGTGGGAGGGTTTCGCGAGGATCTTCTCACAGAAGTATGAGTGCAAGAAAACAAGGACGGTCCCATTGCAAGCACTGGTGAACCTGAGGCAAAAGCTGAATCAGTCGCTGAAGGAATTCTTTGACGAATGGACTGGGGTCGTCCAATCCATCAAAAGGGTAGATCATGAGATTGTTGCAGCAAGTTTATTCCAGTCGACCCATAATGGCAGACTGCGAGAGTCGCTGCTACAGGTGGCTCCAAAGTCGATGTCCGACTTGGAAACCAGGGTACATAAAATTATTTTGATTGAGGAGCAGCTAGCAGAACCTTTACAAGGAGCGGCGAAGAGGGAAGAAAAGCCCGTTACAGGGAACAAGCAGGCCAAATGGCAGCCCTCCGAGAAACCGCCATACAGGAGATATCGCCCTGAAGAACAAAGGGGTTATCAGGAGAGGGGATACCAAGAAGAAAGAGCGGATTACACACCGCTCTCGGAGTCGCGAAGAAAGATCCTGCTATATATGCAGCATAAGGGACATACCATCAACTGGCTGGGACCAATGTTCACCCCAGCGGATCAGCGAAGTCGCCAGAAGTTCTGCGATTTCCATGACTCTCATGGGCATACCACTGAAGATTGCAGGGAATTGAAAAATGAAATCGAAAGGTGGATAAGCGAAGGACGTCTCAGGGATTTCATTGTCAGCTCAAAGCGTAAAAACAAGCCGCAAGAAGATGATCGTCGCGGGAAAGGAGAATCACAAGACAAGAAGGGTGATGTCTTCGCCCGGCTTAAGGAGCCTCTGGACAATGAAGATAGCAAGAAAAAGCCTCGACCTGAGGTGAATCACGTTTATCAAACCATTTTCGGTGGGGAAAGTTGCCCAACGAAAAAAGTCAAAAAGGAGGAAACAAAGGAAGTAATGATGATAGATCAAGTCAGTCGCCCAACGTTGGGGTTCTCGGAGGAAGACATGGCCCGGGTAGGAGGCCCAAGTTTGGAGGCGATGGTGATTCAAGTAATCACACACAATAGCCGAGTGGAGCGAGTGATGGTTGACGAAGGGAGCTCGGCGGACATCATTTTCTGGGAGCTGTACAAAAAGATGAACCTGCCAGCTAGTTTGCTCAGGCAGACAAAAACTACCATCTCAGGATTTTCAGGGCACACAGTCCCCATCAAGGGAATAGCCACGATGGCGGTAACCATTGGGGACGGAGACTTGCAGGTCACCCGATCCATCGACTTCCATGTCATGGATTGTCAATCCACGTACAACATGATCCTCGGGCGACCGGCGCTCGCCGCCTTCCAAGCAATCTCCTCCCCAGTACACCAAGTGCTGAAGTTCGCCACTAGCGAAGGGATAGGTTTTGCCTGGGGGCACCTGAACATTGCCAGAAGGTGTTATAGGGCGGCGACTAAGAGCACTTGCCTCACCATAAGCTTGGAGTCGGAAAATGAAGGAGAAAGAGTCGTGCCTGCGGAATCGGACGTCCCAATACCGCTTTTCGAAGAAGACGAAAGTAAGACAGTTCGAGTATCGTCCTACCTAAGCGATGACAAGAAGCAAGAGTTGGTTAAGTTGCTCCGAGAGTTCTCGCACCTGTTTGCGTGGGCACCAAGTGACATGCCAGGAATCGCTCCAGACATCATCAAACACTCTCTAGCAATTGAGCCCGGGAGTCGCCCAGTCCAGCAAAAGCGGCGTAACATCTGCAGAGAAAGACAACAAGCGGTGGCGAATGAGGTAGAAAAGCTCCTGAAGGCATGGTTTATCAAGGAGGTGCAGTATCCTGAGTGGTTAGCTAATGTAGTTCTTGTGAAGAAATCGTCAGGAGCATGACGAATGTGTGTCGACTTCACCAACCTTAATGATGCTTGCCCCAAGGATCCGTACCCCTTGCCCAACATAGAGCAACAGGTAGACGCAACGACGAATAATGAAATGCTGTCCTTCCTGGATATGTTCTCAAGATATCATCAAATACCTTTAAACAAGCAGGATCAAGAGAAAACGGCTTTCATGACACCCACGGTGAACTACTGCTACCGGGTAATGCCATTTGGGCTCAAGAATGCTGGCGCGACTTACCAGAGAATGATCGACACAGTCTTTGTCAGACAGCTCGGCCGAAACTTGGAGGCATATGTGGATGACCTTTTGGTCAAAAGTAAGAAGTCCGATGATCATCTTGGCGATCTAAGAGAAACCTTCAACACATTACAGGAATATTCGCTCAGACTGAACCCTTTGAAGTGTGTGTTCGGAGCAACATCAGGAAAGTTTCTGGGATATCTTATAACCAGAAGAGGAATAGAGGCTAATCCGGCACAGATCGCGGCGATTACAGCAATGGCACCCCCAAAGATCGTAAAGGAGGTTCAGGTTTTATCTGGAAGACTGACCGCAATCAACCGATTCATTCCCAGGATCGCCGATCGCTGTGCTCCGTTTTTTGCGACCTTGAAGAATGCATCAAAGTTCGCGTGGAATGACAAATGTAATAAGGCTTTTGAAGAGTTGAAGCAATTTTTAATTACCCCTCCTGTACTCGCATCTCCAAAGTTAAATGAAGATCTATTTCTCTATATCGCAATCTCTCCAAAGGCAGTTAGTGCGGTTTTAGTTCGAAGAGAGGACAAAGCCGAACACCCTATTTTTTACACAAGTAAAACCTTAGTCGACGCTGAAACAAGGTATCCGGCGATAGAAAAAATGGCGTATGATGTGGTTTGCTCGGCCAGAAAGTTGCGACCATATTTTCAGGCACACACAATACATGTGCTCACGAATCTTCCGATTAAGAATGCGTTAAGATCTATGAGCGTGGCAGGGCGATTAGCTAAGTGGGCGATTGAGTTAAGCGAGTATGACATTCGATACCAGCCACGAATGGCGATCAAGGCCCAAGTCCTTGCGGACTTTGTAGTCGAAGGGGCAGTACAAGAAGATAACGAGGAAGGCGATGAATGGACGTTATTTACAGACAGCGCCTCGAGTAAGGGAGGATCAGGCGCGGGGATAGTCCTAAGGTCTCCTGGTGGGATCCTCCACGAAGTCGCATTGCGATTCGCAACTAATCGAACCAACAACGCAGCTGAGTATGGGGCATTGGAGGCTGGCTTACGAATCGCTAAGAGTATGGGAGTTACTAACATCAAAGTTTTCTCAGACTCGGCGATAGTAGTCAACCAAGTTAATGGGAGCTTTGAGGTAAAGGAGGAGTCGTTCCTCCCCTATTTTGATGAGGTAAAACTGCTTATATCGGAATTCAAAAAGGTGGTTATATCCCAGATTGCTAGGGAGGAAAATTGCCACGCGGATGCATTATCGAAATTAGCAACGGCGACAGATTTTGAAGAAGGGCGAATGGTCACAGTGGAGAAGGAAACAAGGATGAAGCAGTGTTTCCACATGATTAACGGAATTGGGAAAAGCGACTGGCGAACACCTATTATCCAATACTTGGATAACGACACTGTACCAAGCGACCCGTTAGAGGCGACCAAACTCCGACGAAAAGCAGGAAGATGTACTATAATAGGGGGTGAGCTGTACCGAAAGTC
This sequence comes from Linum lewisii, assembly GCA_034768395.1. NCBI lineage: Eukaryota > Viridiplantae > Streptophyta > Magnoliopsida > Malpighiales > Linaceae > Linum > Linum lewisii. The sequence goes on from CM068296.1 coordinate 82,636,788, forward strand.
AGCCATGGGTCCATACTTGCGATGCCTGGGAGAGGAGGATGCAGCTTGGGCTCTGGAAGAAATACATTCAGGTGTGTGCGGCACTCACTTGGGAACGAGAAGTTTAGAAAGGAATTTAATTTACCAGGGCTTCTATTGGCCAACAATGAGAAAGGAGGCTGGTGACCTGGTGAAGAAATGCCACAAGTGTCAGGAATTCGCGAGTTATCACAAGTTGCCAGCAACAGCGCTCCAGGCGAATGTCAGCCCATGGCCATTCGCGAGGTGGGGGATGGATATCCTGGGCCCATTCCCAGAAGCCTCAGGAAAAAAGAAATTCCTCATCGTGGCGGTTGATTATTTCACCAAGTGGGTTGAGGCAGAAGCAGTGGCAAGTATCACCGCTAAGCAGATACAAAAGTTCGCGTTTAAAAGTATCGTCACCAGATTCGGCATACTAGAAAGTATTATCTGTGATCATGGTACTCAATTCGACTCACAAGTCTTTAAAGAATTTTGCGATGATTTAAAGATAAATCTACGATTCGCCTCAGTCGCCTACCCACAAGCCAACGGACAAGCGGAGGCGGCTAACAAACTTATCCTGCAAGGTTTAAAGAAAAGAGTGGATGGATGTAAGGGTGTATGGGTCGAGGAGCTTGATCACGTACTATGGGCTCATCGTACGGCTTATAAAACGGCGACAGGCGAGACTCCCTATACATTGACATATGGGACTGAGGCGGTCAATCCCATCTATACGGATACAGGAGTACAGGACGAGGTCAACGAACAAGAATTGATGCTTAACGTGGACATGATTGAGGAAAGAAGAGAAAAAGCGCTGATGCGGCTGATCGCTGAAAAGGAACAGCTAGCCAGGCGATATAATCTAAAGCTCCGACCACATCACATCGCGCTCAATGATTTAGTACTGAGGAAAATTTTCAGGCCGGCGGTCGGGGCAGCCAAGCTCAATCCTGGATGGGAGGGACCGTATAGAGTACGGCGAGTAATACGGGCCAATACCTTCAAGCTAGCGGAGCTGGATGGCACAAAGGTTTCCAAAACATGGAATTCCATGCATCTTAGGCGGTATTATGATTAAAAAAAAGTACTTGTAAGCAAATATTGGTTTTAATGAAGTTACCAGATGCCTCGTTACCTAACCCCGAAAACGCTGTTTCACCATCAAAATTATCATATAAGACCTAAGGGCATTGAGATCGCTATGTAAGACCTACGGGCATTAACAAGTCGCTATGTAAGACCTACGGGCATTAACAAGTCGCTATGTAAGACCTACGGGCATTAACAAGTCGCTGTGTAAGACCTAAGGGCATCAAAATTATCATATAAGACCTAAGGGCATTGAGATCGCTATGTAAGACCTACGGGCATTAACAAGTCGCTATGTAAGACCTACGGGCATTAACAAGTCGCTATGTAAGACCTACGGGCATTAACAAGTCGCTGTGTAAGACCTAAGGGCATCAAAATTATCATATAAGACCTAAGGGCATTGAGATCGCTATGTAAGACCTACGGGCATTAACAAGTCGCTGTGTAAGACCTAAGGGCATCAAAATTATCATATAAGACCTAAGGGCATTGAGATCGCTATGTAAGACCTACGGGCATTAACAAGTCGCTGTGTCAGACCTAAGGGCATCAAAATTATCATATAAGACCTAAGGGCATTGAGATCGCTATACGAGACCTAAGGGCGTTAACAAATCGCCGCGTATGACCTAAGGGTAGCAAAACTATCAGTGTAACGCATAGCCACCGATGAAAGCAGGCGAAGCGGTCAAGAAGGGCGGCACAAGATATAAGACCAAGACTAGGAATACGCAAGTCGAAGCTAAGTGGCAAATGGTATATAAAAACAAAAAAAAGAGCAATACCAACAGCAAGTAAGACCATGAAGTCAATTGTCTGAAAAGGAAACAGTTAAAAACAAAAAATCAAAGGCAGAATCAGGGGTCCTTGATGTTGGAGTCTTTCCCGCCGGTCTTTGAGGGATCGGTGGCGGAGTCAAGGTCTTTGCCGCTGGATGAGGGAGCAAGGTCAGAGGATGGCGGTTGAACCTCCGAGCCATCAAGGTTCAAATCAGGCAGGTCGCGACTACGGCGAGTAGCCGTAATATACTCAGCATCTGCCACCGCCACTTCACACTGCAGGCGATCGGCGTCTCGGATGTAATTTTCTTCCTCATCGTCAATTGGGTCAGGAACCCCGCAGCCGTGGCGGTTAAGGCCGCGAAGAACAGCCCGCACCATCTTCCGTCCAGGCCAACCCTTGTTGGGAAACAGCTCGTAGAACTCGTTACGACAGCTGCGCATTACCACACGCATACTCTCGCCGAGAGCATGAGTATAATAAGCCACAGTCTCGTCATATTGAGCCTTGGCAGCCTCAAGATCGCGATCCGCCGCCGATTGTGCCGCTAGAGAGTCGATAAGCAGCTCTTTAGCACTGTCCCTTTCGGCGGTTATCTCCTTCGCCTGGGCGACTTTGGCGCGCGCCTCCTCCAGCTCGGCTTCAAGGGCGACAACACGCTCATTCGCAGCCTGTAAGTCATCTTGCACCCCTTCCAGTTGGCCGATCCGCTCAGTCACCTCGGCCAGGCTTTCCTTCAAGGAACCGGTAGTAGAAGTCGCCGCATCTGCTCGGCGCTAGAATCAAAAAGCAGTAAAGGTTTCAGTAGGATCGCGGGGCGACGGTCTGGATGGGAATAAAGAAAATAATAATATAAATAAATAAAGGGGAAGAGAGGCAAGCAGATAAATACCTTCTCCTCGTTGTGATAACGAGTAAGATCCATACGCAGGGAGCGTAAGTTCTCTGCCTCGTCCTTCAGCCTCTGGTTTTCCTCTTGCATGTGCTTGCATGCAAAAGACAAGTCGCCGAGCTCGGCGAGGGCCTACGTAACGAAGCAAGCTATGAGCAGGGCAAAAAAAAAAGAATGTACCAACAAAGCGAAGTGAGCATGCAGATGGCAAGCATTCAAATACTGAACAGCGAGGAGTGCCATGCAATAGCTCCGAGCTTCTCGTCTCACCCCGCGTAGATGCCGCGGTAAAATTCCTCAGCAATATCGCTGGCCATCCGGGGGGATATGTGGGATGCGACCGGATGGACAACAGCGAAGTACGGTAGGCGAAAGCGCCCCTCGCCCTCCCGACCAGTAGGAGCAGGACGGTCAAAAACGGTATTGGCCTGCTCAGACCAGTTAGCCCGGCGGGCGCGATCGATGTTGACCGCCGGTGGGTGAGAATGGTCGCGGGGAGGCTCTGTGGGGCGGGGATCAAGTTCCACGGCAGGGTTCGTTTCAAGATCTGCCGGGTCTAGAGGAGGACGGATAGGCTCGGTGGAGAGATAGGAGTCGTCATATGAAAGGTCGTCCTCGTCAGCAGGCTGGTCAAGGGGCTCCCTCGCAGGAGGATTATTGTCTGCCCGAGGTGATTGGCGGCGAGAGCGGCGGAGGAGAGTTTCAGTTTCAACATCATCGTCCTCGACTTCGACCACCGGTTGGAGTGGCGGCTGCGGGCGACTGGAGCTCTCGCCCGTCTTCTTCCTCGGCTTGGAAGCCCCGGCCTTCTTCTTCCTTTTTGAGAAAGTGAGGCCTTCGTCTGTCTCGGTCGTTTTCCTCTTCCCTTAGATTTTTCAAGGGGAGGCTGGGAAGAGGCTGGGACGGCGGTAGTAGACTCTGGGCGACCAGGGCGAGTCTCGCCAACAGGCCCGCGCGCGGCGATGGTGAGGAGGCATCCAGCGAGGCTTACAGCGCCTGGGAAAAAGACAACCCAAGGGTTAGTAAAAAAAAACGCACAAAGAAGGTCTAAACACATGTAAGTGGCAGGAAAAGGTAGGCGGTAATGAGAAGGTGGTGTATTCCTAAGGGTTTGGCTTCGGCGACTCAATTACACAAGTTAGACAACACTAACAAAAAGGGGAGGTGGTCATCGTCGCCTATACATAAAAATTTACCTCCTCGTATTCCCGCCTGAGTGGTCCTTAGGCCAGAGGTTGTCGATAGGTGATGACAGTCTAGGAGGATTCGGCGCCGCAAGAGTGTTTCCTCGGGAGTAGGATCGAGTTCGATGTTGAAGCGACTCACGTCGCCGGAAGACCATGAGGGTGGAAGCAGCAAGGACCAGTGGCGATCTGTGTCGCTGGGCTGGAAGTAGAAAAAAGAGTGGTACCAGGTAGGACGAGGCTTAGGCGATGAATAGGTACCCTTTGGGGAGAGATCAGGTCGGCGAACAAAACTTATGCCATTGGATGTGTGTTTGGCATAGTGAATCAGCTGAAACACTCGAAGAGTGGGAGCGATCTTTTTGGCCACACAGCTGCATTCAAAAGCAGAGGTCGTGGCCCAGCACCCGACATTAAAGGCGCCAAGGGATGCGCCAAAACATCCAAGCAAGTCGACTATGAATGATGATGGCGGAAGGCGAAGTCCATTGGTGAAGGCCTCGGTCCAGATGCCGTGCCACCCGGGCGGGCAATTGCCAATGGTAGAGAGTCGGGAGGCCACGAGCGAATCCCAGGAGGATGGCAGCATGGCGAATGGAAGAACGCGGGCGATTCTCTCTACTGACACTGAAGGAAAGTAGCCCGGGCCAATGACCGTGCGTTCGTCACAAGCAGCTCCCTGCCACATAGACTGCCAGTTGCCAATGGAGTAGGACCCGATGACCTTGGTCGCCTCAGGGTCAATCTCCACCCCATGGAGGACCCGTTCGAATCCTTTTTGATGGGGACCCCAGAAGGGAAGGGCGGGAGATTCATCAAAGGTTTCCTCTGCTACGTCGAAAATATGGGAAGAAGAGTTCTCGGCCAAGGGTGGAGGATTTAAGGGCACCCGTTCAGGGGACTGACTAGAAAATGAGGGAGGGGGTGAAGGAGAAGGTGAAGGATCAGTGCCCGCGGAATAAGAGTGACTTTGGTTCTGGCTATCGGTGTCGGAATCCATGGTTAAAGAAAGATGGCAAGAAGCGGAAAGAAAAGAGGAACACACGACAGAGAACAGAACTACAATGATAGCACGAGAGAAAGGTTAAGGCACGTACCAGGTGGGCGACGAGGGGCTCCAGACATCTGAAAAAGGAAGAAAGGGGGAGGAAAGGTCGTTTTCCGGTCGACGAAAGAAGGAGGAGGTCGTCGGAAGAAGGAAGAAACAGCCGAAAGCAAAGGGACAGTAAAAACAGTGAGACAGCAGAGAAGGAGTAAAAAAAGGAGGAAGACGGTAAGAATATGGTTTATATAGGAAGACTAGTAGGCGGGAAACGGAACCGTCGTGGTGGATGAGTGGGGAGCACGCGCGGCTGATGGGATGTGCTGGCGGGAAACAGAACCGTCGCGATAGTTCATTGGGGGCACGCGCGGTTGAGATGACGTCTGGAAGGATAAGGTAATGATGACTTTTGGGCAATTACTGAAATGCCCCGATTTCCCCAACTTCCCCAGCACGCTAGAGAATAAAAGACCATAATGACCTGAGAGAAGGGAAAGAACATGAGAAACGGAAGACAGGTGTGGTTGGCAGTAGCGATAAAGGATCGAAGGCGATGTAAGACGCGAAAACAAGGGCGATCTAACAAGAACCGAAAGCTAAGAAACCAAGGTGACGAAGGACAACAGGGGCGGCAAAGCGACATGGCACGAGCAGCCGAAAGCCCTCAGCCAAGCAAAGCTCGACTAAGGGCTTGGGTTGATGGGTCCTCCTACGGCGACAAAAAGACAAGCGGTCCGAACTATGAGTAAGCCCTCAGCCAAGCAAAGCTCGACTAAGGGCTTGGGGGCAATTGATGGGCCCAGCCCGACGAAATCCAAGGGCCCACATGGCGGCCCACACGGCGTCCTGGACACAGCCGCTAGTGCTGAGAAGTTGGGCCTAGGCGACAGCTCAGATGGGCTAAGCAAGCAAGCCCAGGAAGCAAAGGGAGGCCCAAAGCGACTGCCCAGTCTCGGCGGCTCTTAGGGTTCCAAGGCAAGACGAACACGTGTCAACATCCTACGGAGGCTACAAACGAGTGGCCAAGATTCAGCCTTGGCGACCAAGACAGGGGTACTATAAATACCCCCCGTACACCCCATTAACCGGGGGACAACACTTTTACCCAGCGGACAAAACGCTCCGCGGTACGTTACTCGCTTCCCTTCCCATTCCTTAAACTGATCGCCTCCCTTTCCCTTGAACTAACTACCCCCTTCATTACTTACGAGGTACACCACCCCCGGAAGACCAACAGGCTTGGGCTTCCATTATTGGGCCAGGCGACGAGGCTGGAACACTTCCTAATACTTCAAAGATATTATAATTTTATTTATTAATTTCTAAGTCTAACAAAAATTGAAATAAAATAATATTATTGGTTGTATCTTCCACTTAAGGGGAGGACTTTAAATCATACCCATCTAATTATAAGTGCTTATATAATAAGTAGATTATTATTGGCCCGTTGGTTGAGTTTATAAAATACCAAAAAATATATACTATTAAATGGAATGTTAAGATAAATTTAAGAATATTTTAAGAATTAATTAAATTTGATTACAAACTGAAATAAAATAGGTCTTCTTATGACCATTAAACAATTGTAAAGGGGAAATGACATAAACACACATACCTATTGTTCAAACAAACTTTTCAAATGAGTGATGTCCTCTAAACCAATGCGGCTTCAAAATTTTATTTATATAACATTTAATTAATCCTAAATTCTTACTAACAAAAGTTAATTCAACAAAAATAAAAAAATTTAATAACAACTCATTTGATGCATCTACAAACAAAAAAGTCGAGACTAAATAAACCATCATTTCTCTAAAAAAAAGTATGTTCAGGTTTAGTTCAACATAATAAATATAAAGCCTTTATTGACACGTTAAAATAATATAGAAGTAAAGATCATGTTATATATATACTTAGATTTCATGAATATGCTCAAGTCGAACTGACTCAATTCGATCAATATTCTGAATTGGTAAAAATTATTGACATGTAACCTGTTTACTTACTATATCATGACTCGTACCCTTAAACACTCATGACTTTAATAACTAATTACCATTGCTCTTACGAAGAATTCTGGATAGTTTTTCGGCCCGCCCGTTGGCCGATTCGAGATTCTTTCTCTCACTTTACTATTGACAACCTAAATAAATTTGACTAAATAAATAATTGTCAATATGTTCCTTAGTTATTCGAACGAAAGAACGATAGTGAAATTATATATCTAGTATCATGTATGTTTAACTATATATGATAAACAAATTAAAATTATTCTTATGATTCTGAGGCACATGAACTCACTTAATTATTAAAGTCTTTCTACATGTGTCAAATTAGATGAATGTTCAAACTATATTCCAACCCATGTCATTAACAAAATCCACTATAGATTATGGAACAATACATATTATTTACTTTATAGGCCCGATGTATCTTTAAACATTTAATTTAAAAAATCTGGATAACAAACTTCTAACTTAATTTTTTATTTGAATGAATATACATACATAATATATTATTTACTTCAAAATCATGATGTATATTAACACCTTTAACATTAACATGAGAATGCTGGAAAATAAAATATTCTAACTAAATTTTATATTTGATTTATTATTTACTTCAAAGTCACTGTATCAGCTTGATCATATTATTTTATTATGAGAAATCCAATTTAATGTTGATGATCCTCTTAGTTGATTGATTAACATCTTGATGATACTATTTTTGTAGAATGTTATGAATTTTTTTTTTTTATGAATTGAGCAGATTTTATTCATCAAAAGCTTGGAATACCAATACAAAGTTCAAAGAAACACTAAGACCCAAAGAGCTATCAAGCTACAAAGAGATAAAAAAACTCTATACACCAATATCTATGGTATGGAGCTTGGGATTTTTCTCCATATAAATCTTAATTTCCCTATCAATATAAAGGATCATATCATTTGCATCTTCATGCTTAAGATTATGATCAAGATGAGAGTATTAATGAAAAATTTAGAATATTAATGAAATATAGATTTTAAGTTAATCAAAGTTCAGGTGAGAGTTGAACAGTTTTAGCCTTTAGGACCACTGATTGTGTCACTTGAGCCATATATTATACCAATTTAAGTTGTCTTTATATATTTTATACTGATAAATATTTTAAATGAACAACATATTAGGCTTGTTTATTTGTAAGTAAACAATATGACTGGATATGTTTGGGAATTTTTGGTGTTGTGTAAGTAATAATTAACGATTTGGTAATCCTCCACATAGTTTTTAATATAAGATTAATTATTTAATAAAATATATTAAAATTGATGTCGTTGGATTCGAAAAATTAAAACGAACAACGTTTGTGAAGGAAATAATATGTTTGAAGTAACACATAAAATATTACGAAAAGAAAACTAATTAAAAGGGAAAAGAAATAGTGGAGAGAGAGTTTGAAAAATTAAATAAAAAATAAATTGGTAAGATAGTAGTTTACGTAGGAGAAAGAATGGGTGAGGAGAGAGAAACTTAAACTCAATGAGAGGAGGGCAAATGCTGATGTGGCAATAGGTTTTTAGCCAAAATGCTTATATATGTTTCTTGATTTAGGAATAAACCATCAATTATAGGTCGTAAAAGTTGAAAGTTGAAACAGGATAATAATGCATGTCAACTAAATGTGCATTCTGTAACACAATCCAAATACGAGATTCAAGTTTATACATCTAGCTTCTTTACTGCTCATCAATGCTTTAGATCAAGAATCGCAACGTCATGTTAATACCAAGGCTTATGAAGGTTTCATAGCTAGCTCTACAGAAAGTATATCCAATGAATGTGTACAAAGAAAGCGTAGTTCTCGCAAGGCATCGTAGATAGCATCCGAGGCCAGATAGCTCGTCGGGAAATTGAACTGAAACCAGAGGAGTTCCTTTGTGTTGCGAGTGCTTGAGAAAAAAAACCCTACAACAAAGTCCAAACGATGGTTAACCACAAGACTTCCGCGCCATCTTTGAAGTAGGAATTACATGTTCCTCAGCTAAAAACGAACTACTGTTGGAAACCCGAACACTCCGTGTTTGTGCTGCTTCAACCAAGCCTTCGTGTTCGGGTCTTAACAAGAAACAATAAGTCGTTGCATCAAAATTGCAAATTACAGATGATAAAGGAAAACAATCATCAAGAAAGACAAGTATTGCTGACCTGCAGAGTACCCAGAACCAAAGTTTCTACTGATGTCTTTTTGTGTTTCATCGAGCACCCGTTCTCGCAAGGATCTATCTCTAGTGACCTATAAGATATCAAATGAATATTTTTACAAAGAAGAACTCATTACTCGTTCATGGTTCATACCTTTGCTACTATGCTGGCTCCAGTCACAACCGAGTAAAGAGTGTCAGCTTTTTTTGCCACCACAAATTTGATGGATGGAAGTATTTCAGACAATTTGACTCTGTATTTCTCTGGATCTCCAATCCAACTGTATCTATATAGACCTGATACTCCAAAAGCAATACATATGATGAAAATGAATCACATACAGAAGGAAGTGGATGATATATAAGTTACAAACAGTTGGACCTTGCAATTATCGAGATGGTTGTTTATGTCCGGCCTGGAAACCAATGTCAGAGCAGAAGCGTTGCTGAAATGCTTGGCCAGTTCATGTCCAAGGATCAAACCCCTATATCCAAACTGTGGGATGATGATGAGAATCTGTAATGTAGACTGGAACTTAAGTTCCATATCAAATAGACTAATAACTTGTTACATTTGGTACGAAATACAATTAATAACACATTATTAGAAAATACAGGTCTACTGGGTTTTTTACTCAAAAATGAAATCTGTTTACTGATAATTGTCATCTGCTGTATTACCATAATGATAACTTGAACCTGCATGGATCGAAGCATGAATGATAACTTAACCAAACTTCTTAACGAAATGAAGTCCTTAAATTAGCATGCAGACATGAGGAGCACAAAACAATAAATCTCAAACGAATCGAGACTGAGAACAAAGTAGGTACTGAAGAAGCTGCAAATATTGAAGGCGGATGAATCGAGAACCCAACCAAACTGCAGTTAAACATCCCACAAATTATTAAGTCTATAATAAAAGCCACAAACAATTTCAAGCTTTTGTCTCTAAACATATCACTATTCATTATTGTGACTCAAATTTCTGTTTATTTACATCAACTGTCTCATGAAATTCTGAAAAAGAAGAAAGTTGTTCAATCAGGTTAACATTACATCTCTATGTTTGTAATCGACGCGTAGTAGTATAAGTGTACTCACCCGATACTTAAACAAGTGTAAATGAGTGCATTAAATTACAATTAACTATCTCCTGTACGAAGAAAGGATACACTTACACTTAATCATAATGACTGTCCAAAATGAAAAATTGTGGTACAATACTTGGCAGATAATTTTATTATTATACTACATCATCACAAGTAGAATAAAGGAAATGACCATCCTAGAGCACTTTTCTTTTAAGGTATGAGTTTTAACAAAAGTCTTGCTCGCATGGCACCAGTAATTTGGCTCAACCGGTACCCCTTGGAAGAACAAGTCAAGGCAACACCAATAATTTTGTCTCATGTCTTGTGTAAATAGATTGAAGATAGATAATAGAAACCCAATTGGTCAAAACCACATGCATATTACAGTTTCAAGAAGGTCTAAAAATCGTTCAATTTTGGTCACAACGAACTGAATTTAGTCGGTTCGGACACAAAATTGAATTTGGCCGGAGGCAAAATTAAATTCGGTCAAGCAAACTGACCAAATTTGGTTTTTTTTTTTTTTTTTCTAATTATTTGTTTTGTTTTTTCCAAGGCTCAACAAGACGTTTCTCTTCATTGCCAACCATAGTATATTCAACTTAAGTGGTCATCTAAGTATGGGTCTTATGTCATTGCAGTCACTTAAGTTTAAATTGGATCAAGTAAATAACTTAAGTTCATAGATTGGGTCAACTCGGTCACGTTGATCAATTTCTTGATAATTGATGATAAAAATGACATCTTAAGGTGGCATATCATCGTAAATTATTATTTATATTTTATTTCGACCTAATCAAGTTCGAAGTGTTGATGAACAAACACTGAGTAGAGGATAACGAAGTTAGAGGTGGATTGATTTCGGGTTGACTTAGCCCAATTAATTTTTAATAAGAACTCGATTAAGTGGTTCGATTGAAATTAGAATGCTAAATAATATTTTTTTTATGACATAGACCCCTTGACATGTCATTTTAAACATAAATTAAAAAATAAAAAATTCTATTAAAGTGACTGAGTTGACACAATCTTCAAACTCAAGTTACTTAGTTGACCCAGTTTAAACATAAGTGATTGTAATGACACAATGCCCATAATTAGATGAGCACTAATGTATTTGACCCAAAAATGAATTAACACACAGGGATCGAACCCACGGAGAAACCAAATTCTAATAAGCACTTGATCGCCGAAAATGGACTCCAATTGACCCGCGTGATAGGATTTAACACTTACTAGTATATTGGGCCGCGCGTTGCCGCGACACTCTAAAATGGTCGTAATGCGAGATTGTTCACCCGTATGACAGTGGTCTCTACATGAATTTGTAAGTAAAATAAAAAATGTGTATAACGTCATATTAATATACTAAAAGGATTCAGGAAACACACAAAATGCATTGGTAAGATAAACTTATCATCATGTATTAACGTTAAAATAGTCATCAAACTGTAGAGAAGGTGTCAATGTCATGTTCCCATACCTCAAGTAAACCCACCAATTTACACAAATGAAAAATAAGAAAGTTGCAACAAACTAAGGGCTTAACCACCGGTCCCAACTCTGTTTTGGATTTGATTTCATGTTTTGTCATGGTGTTCTTCGCCAGCCACGACATGCGAACCTACAACACATCTTGAGTAAGGATCTATCTGTTATAAACTTGATCAACCAGCATCTTGGAGGCTGGATCTATCTGTCTGCATCTCCAACAGTCGTCCATTTTCTCTTGAATCATCCTCTCGCAACACAAAAGAAACTTAAGTTATCAATAACATTACACAATGAAAAACCGGCGACTCATCAAGAAGATGGAAGGGGACTAATAAGTGAAACCAGAAACAAAAAAAAAAAAAAAAAAAAACAAAGGTACCTACTTCATTCTCCTTCAGTGTGCATTGGCAGCAGCATAAGATATACAATACTGAGTTGTGGATTGTTAGTCTATAAGGAAAGTAACTGAAGAAATCTAAAAGTAATTACTTACCATTCATGTGTAATCCTAAGCAACACCATCGTGCACATTATAACTTCTACCAGGGACTCTTGAATTTCACTACTAACTACCATTAAGTCAATCATCTCATTCTGTATGTTCCGGAGAATAAAACCAACCGGTTAAAAGAGTGTAAGTCTAAAACAACGAAGCATAACACGATCTATAGCTTAAATTGTTGCAGTTTTCATCATCCTTTTTTCAAAATTTTGATCGTTTGTTCGCAGACTTCAGAGCTGGCAATATACTTGAATTGCAACACCATCACTATGATTTGTTCAAACAAAATGATACATCAACTACCCCTACAGGAACATAATAATGATGAATGAAAAAGAGAACGAACACAAAATAGAGAAATGCTGATAATCTTACAAATCATATAGAAAACCAGCAATAGAACTGCTATGCTATTTCATCTATATCTTTTTGTTTTGTTGTGTCAAATAAGTTACATGCATTCATGCCATAAGTTCTATATCTTTTTGTTTTGTTGTGTCAATAAGTTACATGCATTCATGCCATAAGTTCTTCATTCAGTGATAGTTTATTAGCCATCAAGATGTAATGACATTCCCAGCTGTTCTATAGTTGGAAGTTTCTGCATCCTAAAAAATAGACATATGAATTGCAGAATTGAATCCCAAACATTACATAGTCTTTGAGAAGGGTGTAAACCTCATGTACTTGCGAAGACCATAGTTATCCTAGCTTTCCATGTGGTGGAAGAGGGAATGTCTTCTTCTCTTGATGGTTTGAAGTAGATGCCTCTGCCCTCCCAGAAGCTCTTTCATTCTCAAACTTCCATCTTGCCAGTCCACCTTCGTGAATCCCTGCGCATGTATCCACAATCAATTGGGGTTAATTTTTGTGTAATTAGCAACATTTTAATGACAAAGGGGCTAGGGTTTTAGACGAACTATTTGATCAGAAGAGTGAAATGGTGAATTAGATTGAACTGAAATGAACTGAATTGGGAAAAGTAGTTTACATTGGTGTTAACCTGGCGAATGGAGCTGGATAAGTTAAGGAGCAGAGTGGTTTAGACTTTGTGGGAGACCCAAACTATGAAGTTGTTCCAAGCTTCACTCGTGCAAACCTTCTGTCGGCTGCAGCTGGAAACGATAAAGAAGAAGATGAAGTAGGGGAAGCTATCTCGTTGGAATCAAACCCAAGATGTGGTCGGGAAACAGAGCAAAACCCCCAATCATCAGCAAATTAACACTGACAGAGGTTTCACAATCAGAATCTCATATCAAAATAAATACCTGATGTTCATAAAAAAAAAAAAAACTGATCTCTGTAGCCGTTTCCCGTCGTGGTGCCAGCAGCTCTCCCCTCCTCCTCCTCCATCGCGCCGACCTAACTTCCTACAACGAATCCCACAAGCCGTACCTGAAATCTTTACTCCAGGAAGCAGGGCGATCTCATGTTCCGACCTCCGCTTCAGGTGGCCTTCTAGTGGTAAAGGGTTATTGACGTTCCATTAAAGAGAGAGAGTTTTTGCGGTGGAGGGAAAGAATAAAATTGGGCCAGATGGAGAAAACTGAAAAGAAATGATGCAGAGAGAGTTGAACTAAAAAGGAAGGTAAAGAGATAATGAAATAGTCGAAAACCAACCGGAATTGTACAAAAAGCAAATTAAGAAAAGACAGGTGCCACTGTTCTTTAGGAATAGTAATGAACAGTAATTCCCCTGGCTTTTTTATGGTTTAATAACTATACTACAACCATGGTAATTTTCTCATCCCCAGAATCAGGCAGATGATAAGTGTAAAAAATAGCATGGATTACTAATCATAAGCAGGAGGTTGAACTTGTAGCAACAAAGAGTAAGAACTTTACATAACCAACACAGTGAATTCACTTAGGTCATGGCTTTAAATTTTCTGTTTAGAGCAGCAGGGCTGCATAAAACTCAACAGTAAGTTTGTGGTAGGTAAATTGTAAACTGAATTGCAGCGTGACACTGACAAGCTGCGAGTTTTTTTTATTATTTTTTTTTATAATACAAGCTGCAAAGTTAAAGAAACAATCAAGAAGATGTGTTTAGAGGAAAATTGTGCATACATTTTTATGAAGTCTTGTGTCTCTATCAGCTGACAATTAGAAAAGGCAGAACAGCAAAAGAGGGAAATGGAAAATGGGAAAAGAAGAAAATCGCATCCTTCCTCGAGCAGAAGCAGAAGGGATATATGATTTTTATACGTTTTCAACATGATGATATAAATAAAAGCAATGAAAGGGAAAAAGATGTCTACAAAATCAGTCTCTCCTCTAACAACACTTGAAAGAAAAGATGGCATGGCAAGAAGGAATTGAAAAGTTTAGGAGAAAAAATTGGTGTAGCAGAGGACTGCAGAAAGAGAATATCAGCAGGGGGGAAGCTATACATGAAGGCCAAGCATGAACAAGTGCTTTTCCTGACAGTAAAAATAATTGAGCAGAGAGAATAACAAACCAGAAAGACACAAAAGTGAAACTGGAGAATGGAAAAAGAAAGGAGATTGTTGTTTGGTGTACAAGTAGACTGTTATTAGGGGAATTAGCCAGAATCAAATTCCAGTGACATTTTATATGCATTCCGATCAGATGAATAATAATCCTCCACCAAGCTATCAACTACTGTACGCATTTCTCGTCTTTTGGAACCTCAAACCACAACACTCAATTCTTCCCCTTCGATGTATACTGATTATCGAGTGTTTGCACAAAGTTGTACAAGTATACGAGAATTTCCTAGTTAGCAAACTACCTTTTTATCTCCTATTTTGTAGCTAGCTAAGTTAGGAAGTTAGTATCCTTATTTAGGTAGGTTTCTCTTTCAAAGGCTGTATATATATGTAATCAGTGGCTGTTAATACAAATCATCAAGGAATATTTTCCCCTAAAAATCTTCATGGTATCAGAGCCGCGGTTCTAACCTACCGCCGTTTTTCTTCTTCTTCTTCTTCTTTGCGTGACACTGAAATCACACCATGTCAAGCATCTCAGTGAACGACGAAGTTCCTTCTGGAGCAAAGACAGCCACTCAGACAACGATTCCACATGAACCCTATTCCGGCAGCATGGTCATACAAAAGCTGGATGGGAGGAACTACTTGCAGTGGTCTCAGTCGATGCAGATGCACATCGCTGGTAGAGGTAAAATCGGGTATATCACAGGCAATACAACGAAGCCAAGTGAGTCCGATTCTACCTACCAGACCTGGTTCGAACATGATAATCTCGTCAGGTGCTGGCTTATTACCTCTATGAACACCAATATTGTTGAAAATTATCTCCTACATCAGTCTGCAAAAGATGTGTGGGATGATGTCAAAGCAACCTATTCAACAGTCGACAATTCTGCTGCCCTTCACGAAGTCGAGACAAGGCTGTACAACTTCAAGCAGGGAGATCTATCGACTGTAGATTACTACAATCAATTGTGCCGATTATGGCTGCAACTTGGTATGTATGAAATCCAACCATGGGAGACCCCCAAGGATTCAGATCTGTTCAAGAAATTTGTCGAGAAGAAACGTATTGTAGTTTCTTCTAGGGCTCAACCAAACTCTTGATGATGCAAGAAGCCGAATCATGAGTACTAAACCCTTTCCTGCATTGAAAGAGGCGTTTGCCGAAATCAGGAGGGAGGAATATCGTCGTCAGCTAATGATCACCGACTCTAAAACACCCGAGGAAAGTCTTGCGATGAAAGCTCAAGAAGTTAAAGCTACTCCCTTGGTTGCTCAGAATGGGAAGTCTACATCAACCGAAGAGATACCGTTCTGTGACCATTGCAAGAAGCAGTGGCATACAAAGGAAAAGTGTTGGAAGCTAGTTGGGAAGCCAGCGGATTGGAAGCCTCGATCTGAACGAAGGGGAAAAGCTGCATATTCAGCATCCGCGACTCCAACTACTGCTACAAATTCTGAGCCTGCAAAGTTCTCCAAGGATCAGTTAGATCTTCTCCAACAAATGTTCAAGCAGTTTTCCTCTTCAAGTTCCTCGAAAGGATCGTCGAATATCTCAGGTTTGCTTGCAACTCAAGGTAACCCTCGCACAGCTTATGCCTCTAACCATATGGACAATCAGTATTGGATTTTGGATTCAGGGGCGAATGCCCATATGACAAGTAATGCATCGCTTCTTGTTAACCTAAAACCCCATGAACAGCAAAGTAGAGTTCGTATTGCAGATGGCAGCTATGCTGCTGTCCAAGGGATTGGCGAGGCTATTATCAGTCAGAACTTAGTTCTGAAACAAGTGCTATATGTACCAAATTTGAGCTGCAATCTACTTTCAATAAGTCAATTGACTAAGGATAAGAACTGTTCCACTAACTTTCGTGCCAATGTGTGTGAAATACAGGACATGGAGTCTAGGGTGATGATTGGCAAGACTGAGATGTGTGATGGACTCTACCTTCTCAAAGGACAAGCTGTGGACAAGCTGCACTCGACAGAAGGAGGTCAACATTCAAGTACCACTCATATATCTACTTTAGAAGATGAAGTTATGTTATGGTATCGCCGTTTAGGACACCCAAACTTCCATTACTTAGAGAAATTGTATCCCCATTTGTTCTTGAATAAAAAACCAAGTTCGTATCAATGCGATATTTGTCAGTTTGCCAAACATACTCGTGCCATCTACTCTGGGCTCACATACCAACCAACCAAACCATTTTCTATTGTCCATAGTGATATTTGGGGACCTACCAATCCTACTCTTAGTGGTGCTAGGTGGTTTATAACCTTCATTGATGACCATAGTCGAACTACTTGGACTTACCTTATGAAACAAAAATCGGAAGCTGCTGCAATTTTCCAGACCTTTTACACAACTGTACTCACCCAATTTGATACTAAGATACAGGTTTTGAGAAGTGACAATGCCAAGGAGTACTTTAACCATAACCTAGGTTCCTTCCTCAAACAACATGGGATTATCCAAACCAGTTCATGTGTCGAGACTCCCCAGCAGAATGGAATATCGGAGAGGAAAAATAGACATCTTCTGGAAGTTGCCCGAGCCCTAATGTTTACTAATCATGTGCCGAAATATCTTTGGGGGGATGCCATCCTAACAGCTACGTATATCATAAACCGAACTCGTATCCTTCAATACCAAACACCTCGAACAGTACTCCAAACCCACTATCCTCACATCCGAGCCATTACCTCAAACCTCCCTCTTAGAATCTTCGGCTGCACTGTTTTTGTGCATATTAACCCATCACATCGAACAAAGTTAGATCCTCGAGCTATTAAGGCTGTGTTCCTTGGCTACTCTAGTTCTCAGAAATACAAGTGTTATTGTCCTACAACCAAGAAGATCTATAATAGTCTGGATGTCACATTCTTCGAGGATACACCTTACTTTCACCCGCCAGAGCTTCAGGGGGGAGACGGTCAGTGAACCTCAGTTGTGGAGTCTTCTTCCTGATTCTATTTTGGACAGCATGGTTACTCAGGATGCTCCTAATACTGCGCCCGCAGAACCTCTACAGCCACATGGTGAATCTCAGCATACAGAAACGAAGGAGTTGCAGGTTTATAAACGGAGGCCCCGAGAGAAGAGTGACGATATCACACATTCTCAGTCAAGTCAAACTCCCACTCTCGACTTTGCTGTTCCTACTGAAACACAAGGTACGAATGACCATACTTATGAAAGTTCTAATCCTATTCGAGATGATTTGGATGTTCAAATAGCTCACAGGAAAGGTGTGAGAAGCTGTACCACCAAATATCCCATTGGGAACTGGGTTTCATATGAGAAGCTGAGCACTAATTTCAAGGGGTTTATTAGTAACCTAGACTCAATGGAGGTTCCAAATAACATTGATCAAGCCCTTGTTAGTCCTCAATGGAAGGCTGCTGTTGGAGAGGAATTACGCGCATTGGAGAAAAACCAAACATGGAGTCTAGTGGAGCTACCTAAAGGAAAAAGGCCAGTGGATTGTAAATGGATTTTCACCATAAAGTACAAGGCTGATGGTAGTATTGAGAGATACAAAGCCCGCCTAGTTGCAAAGGGGTTTACTCAATCGTATGGAATTGACTACCAAGAAACCTTTGCACCTGTAGCAAAGCTTAATACAATCCGAGTTTTACTCTCCCTTGCAGTTAACCTTGACTGGCCATTGTTTCAGTTGGATGTCAAGAACGCATTCCTGAATGGAGACTTATCGGAAGAAGTTTATATGAACCCACCACCAGGATTCACATTGCAAGGCGATAGAACTGTTTGTAAGCTTCATAAAGCTTTGTACGGCCTGAAGCAATCTCCTAGAGCCTGGTTCGAACGATTTGCTAAGGCTGTGAGGTCAAATGGTTATTCACAGTGTCAAGCTGACCATACCTTGTTTATTAAACATCAGAAGGATACAAGAAAATCATCTATTCTCATTGTTTATGTTGACGACATAGTTCTTACGGGAGATGATCTCGAAGAGATAAATGATTTGAAGAGAAAACTAGCCGAAGAATTTGAGATCAAGGACCTCGGGGAGTTGAAGTATTTTCTGGGAATGGAGGTTGCTAGGTCAAAGAAAGGCTTGATTGTCTCTCAAAGAAAATATGTTCTAGATCTTCTCAAGGAGACAGGAATGACAGACTGCAAGCCTATTGATACTCCAATGGAAGCGAATAAGAAATTCAGCACTACTACAGAAGTACCACCTGTTGACAGGGGGAGATATCAAAGGATTGTGGGAAAGCTGATATATTTAGCTCACACTCGACCTGATATTGCCTTTTCGGTAAGCATTGCTAGCCAGCATATGCACTCTCCAAATGAAGAACATATGGAGGCTGTTATAAGAATCCTGAGGTATCTTAAAACTACTCCTGGGCAAGGGTTGATATTTCAGAAGCACGACACAAAATGCATCGAGGTTTACTCCGATGCAAGCTGGGCTGGAGAGCTAACCAACCGTAAGTCAACTTCTGGATATTGCTCCTATGTTTGGGGAAATCTAGTCACTTGGAAAAGTAAGAAACAAGCTGTCGTTTCCCTAAGCAGTGTTGAATCTGAATACAGGGCATTGTCCAAAGGGATTTGTGAAGCTATGTGGCTTCAGAGATTACTGAAAGAGTTGGAACAGCCAGAACTTAGCACTGCTCGAATGTACAGCGATAGTCAAGCGGCCATTAGCATAGCTCGAAACCCAGTTCATCACGACAGAACCAAACACATTGAGATCGACAGACACTTCATATCGGAGAAGGTCAATGAAGGAGTTGTAGAGCTAGGTTATGTTCCGACGAAACAGCAGATTGCAGATGTTCTTACAAAGGCACTTGCAAGAGATATGTTCGTTGAATTATTGTCCAAGCTCGGGATGTACAATATTTATACTCCCAAGCTTGAGGGGGAGTGTAGAAGTATACGAGAATTTCCTAGTTAGCAAACTACCTTTTTATCTCCTATTTTGTAGCTAGCTAAGTTAGGAAGTTAGTATCCTTATTTAGGTAGGTTTCTCTTTCAAAGGCCGTATATATATGTAATCAGTGGCTGTTAATACAAATCATCAAGGAATATTTTCCCCTAAAAATCAGACACATAAACACGGATTTTTTACAGTGGTTAAACAAGGATTAACTCTGACTTGCCACCCTTTATGGATCAATCTTGAAAACAAGTACAGTTACAGTTGAGAAAGAAAAACAAAAGTTCTCCCCATTCCCAAACCTGACCAGCTCACTGAATAGCCAACGAAGACTCCACAACACAAATAGAGACTAGTGGATTAACAAACGTAATGCAGTGATTAAAACTGATGTTCCAGAACCTAAAACGAACTGAGTTTGAAAGCTTAAACTAGAAGTTCTGCATCATAGGAGATCAACATGTAGTCTTGAGGCGATAAGAATTTATAATGTGATACTATCAGAATCCAGAGATAGGTGCTTAAGCTAGAAAAAGTGAACAACACATGACAAAAGTGATGAAAATGAGGAAGTAGTTTTTCCACTGCTGAGATTGACTCTGCAAATCCTCAAAGCAGAAACAAGGATACTGGAAAGTGGAGAGACTAGTACCGAATTCTCAGAATTCATTATCTGAGATTTAGTCTTAGTAGTCATTGTGCAAAGTGTATTCTTCATAGTAATCTGCATAATAAGTAATTCCGTCGTCATAGTAATCATCTTACAATTCAGAAAAGTCTTCATGCATAAGAGCATCCAGATTGCGCAGATCGAGGAAAGCCGGATGACCATTCTGTAGAATTTCTTGGTCAGCTAACTTCTTCTTAAGCTGCTTCTCGTAGGCATGTTTCTTCACATCAGCTGCCTGATTTGGAAATATCTTAACAAGGCTCTCTAAACAATACATCACTTCATATAATCCATCAGCCAAGATAGTCTCATCTGCATCATTTTTTGGATCACACCAAGAAAATTTATGCCAATCGAGCATCAACAGAATCTGATCTTTATTAGTCCCCACAGAGGTTACAGCATCAGGTAAACACAAGTCGTCACAATCAATGCAGTAAAGCCTATTCCATGATTCAGGATTACCATATTCCTCCATCACCCAGATGCCAATTTTCCACCCTTCCTTAAGAAGACCACAGAGGGATAAGCGAGTATCTACAATGCCAACATTCAAGTTGTCCAATCCAGTCTCACCAAAATTGTAGTCAGGAAACTGCAACTGATGGTAGGTGTTTGAAACAAGATCAATTGCATCGATCACATGTTGATACGGACCAGAGTTGGTATGGAAGGTACACCAATGTACTGAGCCACCAACAAACACCCCTATGGACTTGCAATCATCGTCCTCCCAACCAGCATTGGGCAAAGGAATTGTCCTACAGAAATCCTTGGACCTGACGCAATTAATTTCAGCACGGTAGGAACAACTGTAGTTATCATCCTTTGTTTGTATAATCCTGACCACCTTGTAATCGTCTGATGATTCATCATACCCGAAGCCATACGCTTCCAGTTCCTCACCTTTGCTTTCTACCTTTATGGGACTGTTGACCGTGTGTTCCTCCCCTGTTGATGGGTTAAGTACTACAAAATAATCTGGATCATCCCAAAGAGAAAAGCATACCAAGCCGTGACAAGAACCCATCAGCAACACTTGGTTAGGCTCGTAATGGATCGGGGTTGAGAAGAAGTTGATATCACTAGCATACCTCCTTTTCCAGTAGAGAATGGGAGAGTCTCTGTCTTGAAGGAAAAGGGCAGCATTGGAGTTTGTGGAGATTGAACGCTGGAGTTGGCGACTGATGAAGTGAGGATCATCAATGATCGAGAGCCACTGCTTCGAGACACGCCTGCAACGGACGAGATCATTGACCCTGAGTCGTAGCAGAATGTTGGTCATGACTTCTTCAGGAATGTGGTCTGACATCGTCTAGAATACTTGCAGAAGATTTGGCTAGATGAGTTTGCTCTCTGTGACTGTAATGAAGAAATGAGAAAACTGCGTTAGGCTCAGAAATCTAAAACAAAGTCCTTAAAATAAACTCAGGGGACATTTTGGTAAAGAGAAGTAGGAAAAAGTTGACTCTTTGCATTCCCCAGAAGAAGTGGTGAATAAATGTTGAGTCTTTAAAGCAGATACGTAGTGAATGTGGACAGCCTCATTTGCTTCTTCCCCATAAGATCAAACGAACCACCTTTTCCTTTTCCAATTCACCAAAAACAGCAGCATTTATTAGCAGATGGATTCATGCATGGCTTTGATCCTTTATTTTATATCAGTTTTTGTCTGCAAATTAAAGGAGGAAGAAATAGAGAAAGAGTTCATCAAACACAGAACTGGAATTCTGCCAAAAGTTTAAGCTATGTGCAGCAGCATCAGTCACATACAATAATAAATTCTTTCGCAGCAGTAGATGTTTGAGACAACTATGATCACATACAATTTCAGTTATCCACAACTAATTAAAGCATCCGCTTAATAACTCCTTCTTTTATCCCAACTGATACCAGCTACATAGTTGTTGAACATAGCAAAATGATGATACACATACTGGAGCATCATTTACATGGTTCAGCAAGAATTAACCGACTTAAATTCACGCTCAAAGGTTGCCTTTTGAGATGTTTCTTACGCATGAAACTCCAAAGCATGAGCAATTACAGTTGGTGAGAAAAACTAAACTTCTTCCAGAAGTTGCCAGACTCAATTGGCAGATTCCTCAAACAGGGTTCTTACTTCGTAAATCCATACTGGAACTGAACAATTGCTTCATACGAATTGCTCTTATATGCATCGCGTTCTAATAGCATGGATACAACACAAAGGGCCATAATGTAGTGTTTAAAAATGCTGTTCTTGCAACTGAACATGAAAGCTTAATATAGAGGTTTTATAAAATGTAGGTGAAATTGGAATATGACACTCTCAAATGACAGCAAATAGGAGATGAACATGTAGTCTTAAGGCAAATAGTGAACACACATAGTGAGAAAGAAACTGACAAAATGAGAAAGTAGTCTTTTCAACTGCTGAGATTGACTCTGCACACCACAAAGAAGAATCAAGGATACTGGAAAGTGGAAAGACTAGTTTTGAATTCTCAGAAATCACAATGTAAGGCATAATGGTCAGCACAGCACACATCTTCTTCCCAATAGTCTTCATACATCAGGGCATCGAGTTTGCTCAGATCGAGGAAAGCAGGATGTTCATCCTCTGTAATTTCTTGGTCAGCCAATCTCTTAAGCTGCTTCTCGTAAGCATCCTTCTTCACATCAGCTGTCTGATTTGGAAATATCTTAACCAGACTCTCCAAACAATACACCGCTTCATACATTCCATGCTGCAATTCCACATCATGGGTCAAGATTGAAGGTGACAAAACTAGTCTCACCAAAATTGTAGTCGGGACACTGCAACTGGTGGTAAGTGCTCGACACAATATCAATAGCATCAACATGTTCATACGGATCAGCGTTCCTAGAATGCAAGGCACACCAATGTATTGAGCCGCCAACAAACACCCCTATGGATCTAGGACGATAGTGCATCCTGTCTGCACTGGGAAAAGGAATCGTCCTCGAGAAACCCTTGGACCTGACGCCATTAATTGCAGCACGGTAGGAACTAATGTAGCTATCAGTATGTGTTTGTATAATTCTGACCACCTTGTACAATATGAATTAGTAGGCACGGTACGACAGGCAAATACATAGGACTGAGCACCGTTCAAGCGAACCTCCCAATTGCTATCTGATTCGTCGTCATCTTGGACTGCTGTCAGAAGCATAATCTGCCTTCTAAGCTCCCTATAGAAATCACCATTCTCATCATATTCCATTAATCATGGTGCCCTTTGGTGCATATGACTCGATATGAGGAAAAGGCCAACAAACAAAAAGAAGCAAATTAGGGTCACATCTCCACAATTGGTCATGACTTGGTCAATGACTCAATGTACATGTAGTCCAACTTCTTATGCAATAGTTGTTGGAGCAATTCTAAAATAAAGAATATAAGATCACTTTACCTTGTTTGAGTTGCAGTCAACATGTGATGTGAACCGCTGCAACCGTGGGCAGACGATCCTTAAACACCACAAGCTGATGATCTAGCAACAGGAAGAAACCGTCGGAACCAGGGATGGAAGAGGACTTTGACCCGCTAGCTATGAACGAGCTAGGAATCAGAAGTATCAAGTCGAAGGCGCCACTTCAAGGGGAGGATACCCTAGACGATAAGCCAGTCTAAACGACAGTCAATTCCATGAAAGTCGAGAAGATTATAGCAATTCCATGATAAGATAAAACCGAAGTTTAAGAGTTTATTAATTTCAAGGTGTGTCTTACAAGAGAGGCGAAGACCTCTTTATATAAGGGAGGAGTAGGGAACAAACTCTCCTATTCCTCTTTAGAAACTAACTAATAAATAATAAACAAATAAAAGAGTGCTAATTAGAAAACTAAAGAGGACTTGAACTAATCCTAATCTAGACTAAAAAGAGGTAAAATTTAGGGGTGGGAAATGGGTTGGGTATGGGTACCCATACCCATATATCGTGGGTACCCATACCCATAATTCCAAAAAATCAATCCCAAACCCCATACCCATATGGGTAATGGGTACCCACTACCCATATGAAATGGGTAGTGGGTAACCCACAATACCCATATTACCCATTATATAAAATATACAACGAGAACTAAAATTTCAATCAACTTCAAACCCGATTAATCTTCGTAGCTGATAATCCCGTACAAGTTTCATCACATAACCACGTCCGTTAAACCATTACATGAACCGACAATTCCACTGTCAAATATCAATTTCAAAAAAGAAAAGAAAGGTAACGTGCTCTTCCGACTTCCTTCCGTTCCATGTTGATGATTTGGGTGGTATATTAACTAATAAGCAAAGGAAATCGAGACGGAAGAAATAGAAATGCTGAAACGGGAGAGCGAGAGTTGGGAGAGGACATTAGAGAGAGTGGATGTGGCTGTGTTGCTTAGGAGTGAGGAGGAGTCATGACTGAGTAACTCACGACTGGATGAATTAAGAATTAGTTAGGACTTTCGTTAGGAGATTAGTCTGGGAGGGAATGTGGGATGTTGCTGCCTAAATGCTAATGGGTAATGACTAATGAAAACTAAATTATTGTGGGTATTATGGGTACCCATGGGTAAACCCATATGGGTAGTGGGTACCCACTACCCAAAAAATGAGTAAAATCAATCCCAAACCCCAACCTGTAGTGGGTTATGGGTACCCATTACCCACAAAATTTCGGGTTGGGTATGCGGGTACCCACTACCCCAACCCCAAGTTCCCACCCCTAGTAAAATTCGTACAAGGGGAATATCCTACCAAAACAAGAACTCCAAACTTGTGAGCCAAGTTTCCCCAAAAACAGCCTAAACGGGTTCTGGAAATATTAGCCAAATAAATATCAAATAAATTCGTAAAATTCTGATCTTTTTCAGATCAGTAGTAGACTCTATGTGCTACAACTTTCATGTTGGACATCAGTCCAAATTCTGTCTCCAAGCAGCCCATATACGTCAATCTTTGTCGGGCTATGAATCTGTCCAGAAATCCGGATTTGGCCTTTTATCTCTTTAGCTTTAGCCCGTAGCTTCTTGGATCCTCTCCTTGGCTGGATTCTCCTTGCTTCTCTTCTCTTGGATCAGAAATTTAACAATGCTCGGCATCAGTGGCAATGCCGAGTAGGGCTTCATCACGGCACCGGGCATGCTTACGTCAACATGGTCTAGTTTCACCTTCTCCTTGTAATTAGTAGCTACCTTCTTCCAGTAGCCAATAGATACGGGTAAAATATGCAAGTCACCACTCGAAATACTATTTTGGGCAGATATTACCAACACCTGAAACCATAACAGAGAGAGAACAAATATGATCTATTTAGACATGAATGGAGATGAAACCATGGTTAGCATGCAAAAAGTGTTATAAAACAAACTTCAGAGTATAACATTTTGATTGAGATTTTGTTGTGAGATTGAGCACTGAAATGAAGCAAATAAACTCAGCATATGAAAAGAATGGTGTAAAAGCATATGTTCATCATCTCAATGCAGTAGCCTTAAGGCTTGAAGAGCTTCATAAACTTCATGTGGTAGCTCTCCCTTGATTTGTTGGACAGTCGTTTGATACCAACCTCTTGTCCATTAGATGGTTTACCCTAAACATCCCAGTATTACATTGCCACAGCCATAGAATCAAGCTTTCCGACATTGTAAAGAAACAGAAGTACTACTTCTACAGACATTTATATCTTAACACCACAATACTGAAGATGCCAATGTTCAACAACAGCCGTAGAATCAAATACTACATCACCACTGTCTAGGAGTACTCGGTACCATCAAGAGAAGTTGTCTTTATGGGGGCACTCCACAACCACAGTCCTTTGGTACAGGGGTTATGAAGATTTGAGAGAGTAGAGATGAGAATCAAAGAAGAATAAGATCGGATAGAAGATAGAGAGAGATGAGATCGAAGAGTTAAGAGATTGTGAGTATGGAGATGAAGAGTTTAGAGAATAGAAAGAAGAGTGTTTTTTGTATTCCAAGTAATGATCTTTTCTTTCTCATACATTGTGTTTATATAGAGACTAAACAAGAGAAAAATTCAATGAATGCATTAACAACAATGATTCAATGAACACAAGACCATCTCTTTGACTTCCATTCATTTATGCCAAGACTCTTCCATTTCCTATGTCATTCAAGACTCTTCCATTCCCTATGTCATTCAACACTCCTCCATTCCCTATGTCATTCAACACTCCTCCTCAAGATTGGTTGGTGGAGATCCCTTAAACCAATCTTGCCATGAATCTTTTCACACACTTGCGAAGTAGTTGCTTTTGTAAAGATATCCGCAAGTTGTTCTTCACTCTTCACAAAGGATGCTTGAATTGTCCCATCTTGAACTTTCTCTCGAACAAAATGACAATCCACTTCAATATGTTTGGTTCTCTCATGAAACACCGGATTTGAAGCAATGTGCAACGCCGCCTTGTTATCACAATACAAATTGATAGGATGATCATTTTTCACACCCAAATCCTTCAAAAGCTCCTTCAACCAAATCAACTCCTTAGTAACCTCCTTCATGGCTCTATACTCGGCCTCAGCACTAGATAGAGACACAACCTTTTGCTTCTTACTCTTCCAAGTTACTAAGTTACCTCCAATAAAGGTACAATATCCGGTGATAGACTTCCTATCTTCTTTATCTCCAGCCCAATCCGCATCACAATATCCAACAAGATCGGTATTTTGATTGTTGTTAAACCAAATACCCTTTCCCGGATTCATCTTCAAGTACCTTAGAATCCTTTCCACCATGTGCCAATGATGAAGCGTTGGGGCTTGCATATGTTTGCTTACTTGGTTCACGGCAAAACATATGTCAGGCCTCGTGATTGTTAAGTAAATCAACTTCCTACCAACCTTTGATATCGCTTAACATCCTTCCAAGGCTCCTTCATAACATCATCTTTGTAATTATCTTCAATGGGAGTCTTAGCTGGTCTCGTTCCTAATTTCCCGGTCTCACTAAGTATCTCCAAAGTATACTTCCTTTGACATATGGACATCCCCTTATCCGTCCTAAGTATCTCGATCCCAAGGAAATATTTGAGCTCTCCCAAGTCTTTGATATCGAACTCCTCCTTAAGCATCCTTTTGGTTTTCTCAATTCCTTCAACATTATCACCAGTAATAATAATATCATCAACATAGATAAGAACAACCACCGTCCTTCCTTGTCCATGCTCCACGAAAAGAGAATGGTCGGCCGAAGATCTCGAGAACCCCTTCTCCATTAGACACTTGCTCAACTTTTGGTACCAAGCTCTAGGTGATTGTTTCAATCCATAGATTGCTTTCTTGAGTCTACAAACTTGATCTCTTCCCTTTGATACAACTCCTTCGGGAATATCCATATAGACTTCTTCTTCCAATTCTCCTTGCAAGAATGCATTCTTCACATCCATTTGCCAAAGTCCCCATGACTTGTTTATAGCCACGGAAAGGAGCACCCTTACAGTGTGAAGCTTTGCTACAGGTGCAAAAGTATCTGTGTAGTCTTCTCCATATACTTGAGTGTATCCCTTTGCAACCAACCTAGCCTTGTACCTTTCTAGTGTTCCATCACTCAATCTCTTGATCGTGTACACCCAACGATTCCCAACACACTTCTTATCCTTGGGACGCTCCACAATCTCCCAAGTATCGTTCTTCCTCATAGACTCTAGCTCTTCTTCCATAGCATTCGTCCACTTAGTCTTTGATCTAGCTTCTTGGTATGAGTTCGGGATCTCCTCATTATCCAATTCCACCAAATAACACTGATGCATCTCTGGCAACAACTCCAAAGTATAATAATCCTCAATAGGATAAACACCCTTCTCTTTCTCCTTTGAATTGGAAGATTCCCCTACATCAACAAAATTGATATAGTAATCTTTCCAATGACTCGGAGGATACTTGATCCTAGTACTCTTCCTTAGGCCAGGTACTTGTTCTTGAGTGAGTGGAACCTCACGAAGACCGGTTGGAAAGTCACTTCGTGATGGACTTAGCAATGGTTCATAAGAGAGAGGTGATTCCTCCATAGTTCTTGAGATTCCTCCTCTTGAAGATTATTCTCCTCCATGCTTTGGTGTTCCTCCTCTTCTTCTTGAGGATCTCCCTCGCGTCCACTAGACTCACTCACACTTCCACTAGAATCACCATCTTCATTGGTGTGATCCGAGTTTACAAGCTTGTTTAATCCTTCCAAGAGAACCTTCAAACGTTTAGCTTGATCTTCAGTAGATTGAACAAGTTTCGCTCCTTTAGACCAATCCTTCTCATTGAAGTAACTTGATTCTTCATCAAACTTTACATCCCTTGAGACATACATTCTTCTTGTCTCGGGATTGTAACATTTCCACCCCTTTTGAGTTGATGAGTATCCTAAGAAAACGCACTTGATACTCCTTGGTTCAAGCTTGTTTCTCGTTCCTTCCGGAACATGCACATAACAAATGCATCCAAAAACCCTGAGATGATCAATCTTGGGTTTTTCTCCATTCAGAATTTCATAGGGAGACAAATTGTTGAGATTTGGTGTGGGTAGACGATTTATAAGATAAGAAGAAGTCATGACCGCATCTCCCCAAAATGTCTTGGGAACACCTCTAGCAAATAGAATTGTCCTTGTCATCTCCATTAAGTGCCTATTCTTCCTTTCCGCCACTCCATTTTGTTGTGGAGTATAAGGACACGTTGTTTGATGAACAATTCCATGTTTCTCAAGAAACTCCTTCATTTGGTGATTCATGTACTCTCCACCATTATCACTTCTAAGAGTTTTAATCTTAGCTCCATATTGAGTAGAGACATAGCTATGAAACCGAATGAAGCATTCAACCGCTTGACTCTTAGAACTCATAAGTGTGACCCAAGTATATTTGCTCTTCTCGTCAATGAACGAAATAAAATACTTATATTGATCACGGGTAGAGCAAGGAGAACTCCATACATCAGTGTGGACCAAATCAAAACAGCTTTCATAATGACTACTAGAGTCCGGAAAACAACTCCTACTATGCTTCCCCAAAATACAAGCTTCACACCCTTCTAGTTCCTTGGTTAGGTTTGGAACCATAAGTTGTAAAGTCTTGAATTGTGGATGTCCAAAGCGTTCATGCCATCTACTCGGAGAAAGCTTGGCAACGAACCCCTTTTCTTTATTCGCAGCTACTTTATTATTGTCCACCATGTATAAACCATTCTTAACCTCTCCTTCCCCAACCGTGATCCCTGATTTCTTATCCTGAAATACCACACCATTGGAGTCAAATATCACTTTGCAATCCAAGTCACTAGTTGCCTTGAAAACCGAAAGCAAGTTGTTAGTGAACTTAGGCATAAGCAAAGCCTTAGTCTTCCCATTAAGAATGTGCAAATCACCAATTCCTTCTATATTAACACTATCCCCATTCGCAACGCATACTTTCCCGGAATGAGGTCTTAGATTCTCAAGAAGATTAGAATCACTAATCATATTGTGAGATGCACCCGAATCAACAATAAGAGGTTTAGAAGTACTAGCAAAGAGACTTTTACCCTCGGTGAGTTTGTTAATGCTCTTGATAAGAGCATCCAAATCGGACTTCTTCACAAACTCCTCGTTCTCCTCCTTAGCCATGTTAGCAACCTTCTTTGGTCCATTAGAACCGGATTTGACAAACCATGAAGGAGCGAGATGAGGATAGAGAGCCCAACACTTGTCTTTAATGTGTCCTTTTACTTTGCAATGAACACAAAACAAGTCCTTCTTTTCGCCATAAGACCCACGCCCTTGAGACCTTTTCCCATAGTGAGCGGATTCACTTGGGTCTTTCAATAGAGACTTCGACCCTTCTTCCTTTTGGATCGCTAAGCACACCTCATTGAGGCTAGGAAGTTTTGCATACCTAAGTATGTGCTTAATGAGATCCTTGAATGAATCATCCAAGGTGAGTAGGAGACCAAACACTTGATCTTGCTCCTTCCTTTCTTGCAACACGATAGGATCAGATGACGATGGTCTCAACATATCCATCTCTGCCCAAAGTGCCCTAAATTCCCCAAACAATTCCTTGAAAGATTTCCCTTCTTGTTTGAGATCGTTCAAAGCCTTCTTCACTTCAAAGATACGGCTTAGATTAGATAAATTACCAAACACACCCTCCAAAGTATCCCAAAGATCCTTGGCCGTTTCAGAGTAAGAGTAGGCTGCAAGGATTGATGGATCAAGGGAGTTTTGTAACACCGAAAGAACAAGTTGATCATCTTGCTCCCATTTTTCTTCACCAGATTTTCCGGAAGGTGAAGAGTCACCCTCAGTCAATACACCCTTCCCCTTCCACTCGGCCGAGAGAATATGCTCCCAAAGGCCCTTGCTTCTAAGGGCAGTTTTCGTGGTCCTAGACCACAAGAGATAGTTGTTCCCGTTTAGAACCACGGGCAACACAACATTCTTAGAATTCTCCATTGATTTTCAAGAACCGATTGCCAAGATCTAGTTAATGCTCTGATACCATGAAGATTTGAGAGAGTAGAGATGAGAATCAAAGAAGAATAAGATCGGATAGAAGATAGAGAGAGATGAGATCGAAGAGTTAAGAGATTGTGAGTATGGAGATGAAGAGTTTAGAGAATAGAAAGAAGAGTGTTTTTTGTATTCCAAGTAATGATCTTTTCTTTCTCATACATTGTGTTTATATAGAGACTAAACAAGAGAAAAATTCAATGAATGCATTAACAACAATGATTCAATGAACACAAGACCATCTCTTTGACTTCCATTCATTTATGCCAAGACTCTTCCATTTCCTATGTCATTCAAGACTCTTCCATTCCCTATGTCATTCAACACTCCTCCATTCCCTATGTCATTCAACAGGTTATGGGTTGAAGCTACTTGAAATCCACTAATCCACCCAAGGCAGAAAATACATAACATGGTGAATGAAGCACACTGAGAAGTTAATAAGGATAGGCGCAACAGAAACCTTGAGCAATCATCATGTTCTATTGATTACAATGCCATTAAATCAGAGAATCAAACAGCTAGTTTAGCATTATCAAATGCCCAAATCACATTTGAAACTTGGCTTCAAGGAACAATAAAGCCAACTCCTAAACCCTAAAACACACAAAATCCAGCTCCTTAAGTCCCTCTCTAAACTACAACAAACACCATAACCTCACAAATTCCACCCATCCAAAACAACCAATAGCCTAACAATCTCCAGCATCAAAGCACAAACTAACCTGATTCAAGATGAAGCTCTTCCATTGGCGAACACGGCCACAAACAGAGACAACTCCAATCAGACCTTTGACGAGCTCTTCCCAATTTCAATCAGATACAGTCTGTGTAAGGTTCTGGGTATCTTTGTAGCAGCATATGATAACACAGTACACTCTGAATGATATAATGTGCAGATAAACTAGGTTTTGTAGAGCGTTGCCACTTGGTACAGAAGAAATTGTCTCTTTTTCGTGTCTCTTGTTTGAGTTTACATCTCTAGTATATAAACTAAAAAAGCCAAAAAAAATTCCCCCTCTCTTATCTCTCTTCTTTGGACGGCCGAAACCTTTTCTCTCTTCTCTCTTCTCTCTTCTCTCTCTGTTCGACCGCTGTCGCTGATCCCCTCGATCGGAGCTCCCATCGGCCGCCGATCTTTAAGCCGCCGCCGCTGTCAATCTCCGCCGCCTCAACAATGGCGGCATTTTCTCTCCGATCCACCACCAAACACTCCAATCCTTCCATTTCCTTCCACCCGGCCGCTCACTCCCTCCTTCAATCCTCTCGTTCCACCACCGTCTCACTCCGTCGCCGCTCTCACCCGCACACTACCTCCTCCTCCCGCACCCTCCGCATCCGCTGCGTCGACGCCGCGCAGCCCTACGATTACGAGGCCCACCTCCGCTCCCGCCACCTCAAGTCCCAATCCCTAAAGATCGCCATCCTAGGATTCGGAAATTACGGCCAGTTCCTTGCCAAAACCCTAACCAAACAGGGCCACACCGTCCTCGCCTACTCCCGTACCGACTACACCGACGCGGCCGCCGCCCTCGGAGTCCGATTCTACTCCAATCCTCACGACTTCTGCGAGAGCCATCCGGAGGTGGTCATCCTCTGCACCTCGATCCTCTCCTCCGAGAAGGTACTCCAATCTTTCCCCTTACAGAGATTAAAACGCAACACTCTGTTCGTCGACGTGCTCTCCGTGAAAGAATTCGCTAAGACCATTATGTTGAAGTATTTACCTGCGGAATTCGACATACTGTGTACTCATCCTATGTTTGGGCCCCGAGAGTGGGAAGCATTCTTGGGCAGGGTTGCCGTTTGTGTATGATAAGGTTCGAATTCGGACCGATGAGGAGGAAGATAGGGTGAGCAGGTGCGCCAAGTTCCTGGATAGCTTCGCCAGAGAAGGGTGCAGGATGGTGGAAATGAGCTGTGCCGAGCATGATCGTCATGCTGCTGGGTCGCAATTTGTGACTCACACGCTGGGGAGGGTGCTGGAGAAGTATGGACTCGAGTCGTCTCCATCAACACGAAGGGTTACGAGAAGCTGCTGAATTTGGGGAGAACACTTCAGGGGATAGTTTCGGCTGTATTATGGTCTGTTCATGTATAATCAGAATGCCATGGAGCAGTTGAAGAGGCTGGACATGGCGTTTGAAGCGGTTAAGATGGACTTGTTTGGGAAGTTGCATCAAGGTTATAGGAAGCAGTTGTTTGGGAATTCAGAAGGAGGAGAGGAAATTCCTAGGATTCAGAAACTGCTTCGTAATGGTTTCACCCCTGTCAATCCTCCTTCTGAAAATGCCGTAAGCCAAGATTCGCCATCTTCTGCTTAGATTTGTTACGTCCTGCTGCTGCTTTGAAGGTGTTAGAAGTTTGCATTGTTTTAGATTTGTAGAGTTTAGTTTAGTTCTGAGTGTACTGTTAGTCTGATTCATTAAGACTTAGACAGGAGGCTACGTTTGTTTACAATCGATGTTTGCGAAATAAATGTCTGGCTTATTCATTTCCTATGCTGAACCTTAATCCTATGAATGATGTTTACAATCGATGTTTGCGAAATAAATGTCTGGCTTTATTCATTCCTATGCTGAACCTTAATCCTATGAATGATGTTTGCCCTATTTAGTGCCATATGTTTCCTCAAGAGTTGCAGAGATAGGAACTCTATTTTACAAGTAAAGTATCATTCTTTTCTTTGGCTTGTTGAAGACCATTGCATGGAAAGAAAGGAAAAACATACAAACGGTAAGATCCACTTTCCCAGTAAAGGTAAGGATCTAATTCCAATTCTCATGTAGTTTGTTTTGGCCCTTTTGGGGATCTTCTGGTTCATTGTCAAATGGAAGAGGGTTTTTTTTTAGAGAAGCAGAGAATCTTAGTTTTCAGCAGCTCTTTCTCTAATGGCTTTCCTGAGAAGCAAGAATAATGTATTGTCACCTGAAAGGGTTAACCCTTTTCTATACACTTTTGAGTTGCTAAAAGATAGGGTTATCATTGTCATCATCATAATCTTCCTTTGTCTACAAATGGAATCCTCTTTCCTTGCAACTTGTCCACCAGATCATCATTGTTTATGATGAGTTCCTCCACTTCGTTCGTCAACTCTCTCAGCTTCAGCCTCAGGATTTCCTTCATCTCTTATGCCTTCTACATTCGAACGGTAAGCAATTCTGCTTTGATTCGATTTAGTGTTGTTAGCTTTTAAACTGTGTATATAATGTGCTTTATATGGCTCTTCCCTTCTGCAGATTATTACTCGGCAGATGCATTTACAGGAACATACGGAGTGAACTACGGCAGGATAGCTGACAACTTACCGTCACCACACAGCGTGGTCACGCTTCTGAAAGCTGCAAAGATTAAAAATGTCAGGATCTACGACGCAGACCATCAGGTTCTCGCTGCATTCAAAGGCTCAGGGCTTGAGCTAATCGTAGGCCTCGGCAACGAGTTCCTCAAGGACATCACCTGGAGAGGATCGAGCCATGAACGGATAAAAGAGAATGTGACCCTACACTACCGGGCACTAAAATCGTGGGGATAGCAGTCGGAAACGAGATCTTAGGCGGCACAGATGTGGAGCTATGGGAGGCAATGCTTCCTTCATTAGAAACGTCTATTACCGCCCTCCAGGGCTCGGACTTCACAACAAGATTGAGATCTCGAGCCCAATCAGAAGCCGTGTTCACCAAATTCGTTCCTCCTTCGGCTGCATCTTCAGGCCGACGGAGAGTGTTCATGGTGCCACTCTACAGTTCTTCTCCCGAATCGGGTCCCCTTTCTACATCAACGCATACCCAATTCTGGGCCTATAAGAGTGACCCGGAACACATCGACCTCAACTACGCAATCTTCAAACCAAATTCTGGGATATTGGACTCCAAGACCAACCTACATACACAACTGTTTCGATGCCAGGTAATACATATTTCGATAAGTTTGATACCATCTTGTAGCTTAGTACAAACATAACTTGCTAAATGAAAGATTCAACCGTTTACTATTTAGGTCGACGCAGCCTATGCGCGCTGGAAAAGGCTGGGTTCCGAAGATGGAAGTGATAGGTCGGAGACAGGGTGGGCATCTAACGGGACCAGAATGAAGCCGGTGCGAGCCTGCAGAATGCGAAGACATACAACAAGAACTTGAAGAAGAGGCTGGCGAAGAGAAAGGGACTCCTTACAGGCCAAAGACCAAAGTTAGGGCTTACGTGTTGCCTTGTTTAACGAGAATCTGAAGCCGGGGGCCGACCTCTGAGAAGGAACTTTGGGCTGTTTAAGCCTGATGGTAGCATTGCTTACGACATTGGGTTCACCGGGTTGAAGGATTCTGCGTCTTCTCGGGTGATTGTGAGTAGTGTTTTGTGGTCTTTGGTCATTCGTTTGGTTTAATAAGTTCGATTTGGTGATTCGGAGTGTAATGAACAAGAGGGAACTAACTCCTAACATGACTAATGTTTGAATCGATTCTTTGTTATTGTTTTGCCTTTTTATGAAGTAAACTAAATCCATGTTCATGCTCTATCTTAAAAAGAACCTGAAATGCCCTAAGAACACACAAACCAGCTTGCACTACAACAATATGGATCATGACTAGTCATATATAGACTGGTTGGTAAAGAATGCCATTGTAGGACTGCAGTTTGAAGAGGAATTTGCTTTCATAGTTTGCTGGAGTTAGCTTTAACTCATCATTGGAGATATTAGTGGATGCTGAAGCTTGTTGAATGTGTATTGAGCTTGTGATTCTTGATATCAGGAAAACCTGCTATTTCTTCTTATCCTTCAATCCAAGGCATTTCTCGATATGGCTACAACATAACTGCCGTTTAGGAGGGTTTTGAAAACCGTTTTCTTAACCAAAAAAAGAAAACCGTTTAACCTGCCAGTTGATCGAATTGGCCAAAACAACTCCTTGATGACCGTGATCTTGGTGTTTTGACATCTTTGATGAGTCTGCATATTTCTTATATTGAATAATCATGAAGCTTACTGGAGTTGTCTGTCAAAAGTGTGAAGCTTACGTGAGTGAGTACACGTTGGACGAAGAGGATAGAAAGGTTCAAGATATAATCTTGAAATCTCAGTCTGTAAAAGATATCAAACTGGTGTTGAAGAAGAAAACTCTTTCGACATCGTATCCAAACATGTGTGTTTAATGAAGCTCTGCAAAAGGTGACAAGGATGTGAGGTTATCCAACATCTGCTTGAAGTGACAGAAGCACAGCAGCAAATGTTCCCACAGAGAAGATTGAGTTCTTCTCCTAAGAAGCTAGGCTTCAAAGAGATTGGAGCCTAATTATCAGATGTGAGCTGAGAAAAACGTACATTTCATGACAGCTATCCAGAAAAAAACGATTCAAGGTGTAATGTTGTTGTCACAGATAGTTTTAAGCTGTTAATCCTACTACGTTCCTGAAAAGACTATTAAACCTGATAGGACCAGCCCTGGCGATCATAAGTCCATTCCTAAGCAGAGGTTGACAATGGACTTGGGGGCATTGATAAGGGCCAGCCCTGGCGATCGATGGCTCCCAAAAGGCCCACTAAGAAGCCTATAAAAAGCGGTCAACAATCTGTCGATCCGTTGACCTGACCCACACTCGCAGCGATTGGAGAAGCGGCCCAGCGAGTGGAACAAGGCACATCCACTGTGCCCTAGCGGCCTTAGGTTTCGGAGAATCACAACCACGTGTCGCCATCACAAAGGTCCAGGGATCAAATTTCGAGAGGCAGGCGGCGGTGTCCACTGTCAGAATTGTTGTGGTTGATGGATCTAAAGATGAAGAGAGGGAGGGAATGGGAACAGAAAGGACTCCAAAATCTGCAACGAATGTGTGGCGAAGGAAGATAGTGGTTTTGAGGTGAAGTAGCAAATAGGGATGTAGGCAATAGATTGGAGGGAGGAGGAGAGAAACGGAGATGAAAGCAGAATACTGTTTTAGTTTTTATTTATGAAAAATAAATTTAATTTTATTATTTTAAAAAAATGCCATGTAAGAATTCAGAGAACGAAAAAATTTCACGAGAGCAAACTAAACTATTTTGCACTCTCAACACCGTCATTCCAATAAGTGTTTAAAATAGAATTTAACCATACAATTTCAAAAAATTCATGAAATTAGTGACACTCAAGGGTACATCATTCCAGTTTGAGACGACGCTCTTGCAGAGGTTTGTGGTGGGTAACCACCATAGGGTACAATCGAATCCAGTTCAAAGCGACCTCTTGTTGTGGGACAGCCATTACACCATAACCCACAGCACTAGTTCAAGACTCATTCCGATGCCCCTAAGTTCTTTTTCTGAACCCCCTTTGAGGTTTACTTTATAAAGGAGTAGATACGTTGCTTTTTAAATTATTGCTAGGAGATCTATTTCTGAGCATCTCCCACCTATGGGGTCGACTCTCCAATTTGGCTTTGTACCTCCTTTGAACGATTTTGCCTTGGGCGATCATTAATCATAAGTATTTTTTCCA